>JARVLU010000583.1:26837405-26869676 GCA_031762415.1 Simpsonichthys santanae | reverse complement strand
AGCATTACAGGCCAGCTCAGAGTGTTGTGTAAGCTCACAGCATTACAGGCCAGCTCAGAGTGTTGTGTAAGCTCACAGCATTACAGGCCAGCTCAGAGTGTTGTGTAAGCTCACAGCATTACAGGCCAGCTCAGAGTGTTGTGTAAGCTCACAGCATTACAGGCCAGCTCAGAGTGTTGTGTAAGCTCACAGCATTACAGGCCAGCTCAGAGTGTTGTGTAAGCTCACATCATTACAGGCCAGCTCAGAGTGTTGTGTAAGCTCACACTATTACAGGCCAGCTCAGAGTGTTGTGTAAGCTCACATCATTACAGGCCTGTGTGATTGGTGCTCGTGTGAACCGGAGGCGGTCTTGAGCCTCTCTGGTTTATCTCTACCTGTCAGCAGACCTCTGCATGTTCACCTGCAAAGCGATTGCTGCAGCTTGAATGCTGTCAGGCTGCACCAGTGAAATTGGAATACTGTAAATCACAGAAAACCTGTTGTGGTTAAAAAGCAAACGATTGATAAAGATTAATCCGGCTGAGTGCAGATAAGTCTGCATGAGTGCACTGTGGTCTGCTAGTTGGTGACAAGTGTCTTAAATAATCCAAGTGGCGTTTATTACTTAGTCTTGACCAGAGTCCTGGGTTTAGAGCTTTACTGCCATTTAGCAACATGTGAAACAGTCACTGCCAGAGATGATGAAGGGCCGAGGAAGACTGCAGTCGCTGTTCCAGAGAATAACTAGTTTCTGCAGCAGCGCAGGATAAACTCTGTCATTGGAAGTTTTATTCAAGGTAATAAAAGGAATCAAACAGGATTTTGAAAAAGCAGGCCTCCTTGTGTTCTGCTCTGTTTTTGTTCCGGTCTAATAAAGTGACAGCTTATGGAAAATCTGCTGTTTTTAAAGTCCTTCAGTGGAGGCACGGCTGATAAAAACCAAACCTTCACAGAGGAATTCACCTGCTTCTGTCGCAGCCGGAGCATAAACCCACACGGCTTCTGTAAAGGGACTTCACAACAACGTGCACGCTGCACTAAAACAACAGAGAAACACACGCACGCCGTCCTCCGGTCCGCCCACACACTCCCCAGATCATGTTGTTCATTTCATCTTTGATTCCCTTTGCGGAGATGATGAGTTGGAAACATGAAAGAGATCTGGTGAACTGAGGAGAGGCCCATTCTCTCGCTCCATCTCTCCGTCCGTCCTTTAGTTTCTCCATCATTTCTCTCTGCCTCTCCCTCCTTTCATCACCGCCTTCTTGTTTTCTGCCACTTCCTTGTTCTTCATGTATCAGTGATCATCTCGTTTTCCACCTCTCGTGCCTCTTACATCAGTTCTCGTATAATCTTTGTGCATTTTCCACTCCTCCTCCACCTCGTGTTGCCCCCCCTCCCCTCCCTCTCTTCTTGTTTGACTTCTCTTCATCTCCTTTTGGTTTCTCCTCCCCTTCCCTTCGGGTCCTGGCAGACAGTGGATGTTGCCACTCGGGAACAGCGAGGGCAGCGGAGCGGTGGATTAAACACCGAGCGAGCCACCGAACGCCTCAAGTCAACGCACGTGCACACACATTCCTGCGGTGGCGCACGCATTTAGTTTTCAAGATCTATTCTTAGAAACGAGAAGATGCACGTTCCTCCCCTCGCTCGTTCGCAGCAGACACCTTCTAACGACGACGCTGCTGCAACATGTGACCTGCTCAGGCCCTCTTCTTCTTCTGCGCGTCCTCCCATCATCATCTTCACGGCTCTCGTTGGAAAACTTCATTAAGGAGCTCCAATGAAGGCTGGATAGATTGGTGGTTGCCATGGCAATAAGGCTGCTCATATTAAGGCCCGGTCAGGAGATGAAGCATCCAAACAGAGCAGGGCTGGAAGAACGTCCAACGTGCTCGACCAAATAATTACCACGTACTTTAATTATACCAGGACGTGCTGCATCGTTTCTTTTTTTTTTTTTAGATAATTTTAAGAATTTTACATTAATGCAAATGAAACTAGTGTTTTCTGAAGGAATGCAAATCATCCATCCATCCATCCAACCATCCATCCATCCTCTTCCTCTTGTTCCAACGTCAGGTCTCGGGGGCAGCATCTAGAGCAGGGAGGTCCAGACATCTGTCTCCACAACCAGCTCTTCTGGGAGGACTCCAAGCTGTTCCCAGACCAACCAAGAGATGTTGTCTCTCCAGTGTGTCCTGGGTCTCCTCCCAGTCAGACATGCCTGAACCACCTCAACTGACTCCTCTCGATGTGGAGGAGCAGTGGTTCTACTCCAAGTCTCTCCTGATAACTGAACTTCTCACCTCATCTCTAAGGGAGAGTCCAGCTGCAGAGGAAACTCACTTCAACCTCCTGTATCCACGATCTCATTCTTTCAGTCTGTACCAGAGTTCATGACCAGAGGTGAGGGGAGGAACGTAGACCCACCAGTAAACAGAGAGCTTTGAGTTACAGCTTAGCTCCCTCGTCACCACAACAGACCGGCACAGAGTCCACAACACTGCAGACGCTGATCCATTTGTCAGTCTCGCGCTCCATTCTTCCCTCACTCGTGAACAAAACCCCGAGAGATACTTGAACTCCTCCACTTGAGGCAGAACCTCACCCTCGACCTGAAGAGAACAATCCACCCTTTTCCAACAGCAACAGGTGGATTACCAGTGACTCCAGTACGCCATCACTTTAAAGAAATCAGTGTATTAGTGATGACCCTCAGCTACTACCACACTGAGTTTGAGCTGAATATGAGTAAAATGACTCATTTAGTCACTTTTGTGTTTGAAGTTCTTTAGCTGTGGCGGCCATCTTGAATGGCGCTGACTTTTACATTCAATGATTACTTTGAGATTTTCAATAAAACCCATCGAGCGGTTCATGAGCTGTTTTCATTAACATGTTTACTTTCCCTGCAGGCAATAACATCTCAAAATCTTCTAAATACATTTGTGTCCCCCAGACATTAAGTCATGACTGTGTATTTTGTAAAAAAGCATAATTTAAAAAGGCTTTTCTCTTTCATCACTGCAAGAGGTTCTGAGGGAAAGAAGTTCATTTGTGTGAACTTGTGGATCAGGACTTTCCGGTGATCAAACATCCCTTTTCCTCTCACCGGGCGCCATTCTTCCACAGCGTCGCTCCGACTGAGCGAGCTGAATGTGGCGCTCGGGCCCCTGGGAGGCTGAGCTGAGCGCAGCGGGGGAGAAAAACTAAAATAGCCCCCGTAAAGCCGTAAAGAGCCAATTGAGGCAACGCAGCCGTGCCTGAAAAAAAGAAGTCACGTGTTTCTCTGAAGGAAAGAAAATGAATTTAAGTGTGAGATAATTTGAAGAGGACGCCATAATTCTAATGTGCACAATGAAAATAGTATAATAAATAAATAAAAACTCTGCGTGTCCCTGAAGCAGATGGAAACCACAGACCAGATGTGGGAATTAACATAAATACTACAAAAGCTGCTCCGTTTGAACTGAATTACTGTAAATACAAGAAAACGTCTGTAAGTAAATATGAACAGTGTGAACGTTCATCAAACATCACTCTGCTGTCGGCCATTAATATTCTGTACGTTTGTCGAAGGGATTCTCATGCAGCAGTTTTTAAACTATTTCAACTAATCATGAATCAAAAACGTTCGGCTCTTTCAGGACAATCCTGCTCCGGCTGTTGGTGCAACTTTAGGTTTTTGGGATATTTAGCCTTTTCTGAAATGTTTTTCTCATAGAAAATGAATTACGCTCATTTTACATTTCGTTCTTCAGCTTCTTTCAGCTTGTGATAATTTCAACATTTTTCAGCTACTTTAAGCTAATTTCAGCTGTTGTGCTTCTTTCAGATTCTTATTTTCCTTTCAGCCAATTTGTGCAAGTTTCAGCTTTTTCTAATATTTCAGGAACTATTTAAGCTGTTTTCAATGCTAATTTTAGCTTTTTTTTAAGCCATTTCAAAATTTGTGCACTCATTTAAATTTTTTCAGAGAAATGAACAAAAATGTGCTCTCTCTAATTTCTTCTGGTAATTTAAGCTTCTTTCTGCCCCCCCCCCCCCCCCTAAGCTATTTTCAGCTTTTTTTTTTTAAATTTTTGCTAATTTCAGCTTTTTTCAGATAATTTCCACCGTTTTCTGCTCATTTATGCTTCTTTCAGCCAAATCAGGCACACATGTTCTTTTTGCTTTCTTCTGCTAGTTAAAGCTCGTTCTACCTTTTCAACTATTTTTTTAGATAATTTCAGCTGTTTTCAGATTAAGTCAAGTTTTTCATGGTGATTTCTACTACTTTCAGCCTAATTAACTTTTTTCTGCTAATTGAAATTTGTTTTGCTCCTTTCAGCTCAGATTTTTCTGCCATTTCAGCTACTTCAGCTGTTTTACGCTAATTTTAGTGTTTTCAGCTACTTCCACATTTTGCAGCTCTTTCTCCCTCATTCTGGTAGCTTGAGCACTTCTTTGCACCTATTTTTTGCTCATTTTAGCTGTTTTTTAAAATTGAATTCAGCAAACCTTTTGTTTTCTTCTGCTAATTTAGGCTTGTTTTTAAATTTCAGCTACATTTCGGCTGTTTCTCAGCAAGTTCTTCTGCAGTAAGCGTTTCCACTGCAGTTTCCTTTACTTGTATTCACCAGTAGCTTCTACTTAAAGACAGCCGTGGGTCTGGATCTGGGCCGTGGGTCTGGATCTGGGCCGTGGGTCTGGATCTGGGCCGTGAGTTTGGATCTGGGCCTGAGTTTGGATCTGGGCTGTGAGTCTGGATCTGGGCTGTGGCTCTGGATCCGGGCCGTGGCTCTGGATCCGGGCCGTGGCTCTGGATCTGGGCTGTGGGTCTGGATCTGGGCTGTGGGTCTGGATCTGGGCCGTGTGAGGAGGAAGTGTCAGCAGCGTTTGTCCTCCTCCGTGTCACGGCGCCGGCGAGCCTGTGAGAAGAACGCCAACACTTTCTGCTGCCGGCTCTGAAGCTGCGGCCCTCGAGACGCCGCGGGGATGGAGACGTCTAGAACTTCAGCTAGCGCTCAGACAGCAAGCGAGACGTTTGTCCCTCTTCACCGAACACGCACCGTCGATACAAAACCTGAGGAGGAGCAGAGAACTCTGGGAAGAGTTTCCCGTCGTGCCCGACCCTCTCTGCTCAGGTTTTGCTACAAATTGAGCAGAAAACAACTTTTCATGGGAGGAAGACGCTAAAACTCAACGCTCAAGGAAAATATTTAAACGGCGTCGTCTGAATCAAAGCGCGTCAGCAGTTAATTTAACCAACAGATCATTTACAGACGAGTGATCCCACTTACACATGTACAGCCACGGACGCTTCTCCACCAGGACTCAAACACTGAGCCTTTTGGCTGAATATAAATGTGAATCTGAAGACGAACCCTCTGAAACGTGCGCCCAAGTGTAAACAGAAATCCGTGCACGTGAATGTTGACATTTGAGATGGATGTTTAGCCGCGGAGCCCTGCTGACCTGAGAGCAGGCGGTAAATCAACAGGCATCGGGTGGCTGTTTACCTTCCGTGTTTGGTTTCCACCTGCTCTTACAGTCCAGGCGTGCAGGAAACATGCACGACTCCACGTGCACACAAACAGAGCAAACTGGAGGGTTTCACCCTTTTCTACCGAGGAAAACGGCTTTAAAGAAAAAAAATCACTTGTTTTAATGAACATCTTCAAATGTTCAGGTCATTTCCTGCCAGCAGCTTCAAGACGTGAACGTTCACGTGACCTTCTGATGACCTTTAACCCAAGGTCATGCCTCGAATGCACCGAGCACCTTGAACCGATCCCAAAAGATCTTTTCTTTCAATCAAGACGTGTCCCGTTCCATCTGCAGAGCCTCGTGCAGCTCGAGCAGAAACGCTGAAACCTTCTCGACACGCTGACGTGCACGGCTGCGACCTGCAGGCTGTTCCCTCCTGTCTGCAGGCGGGACACCAATCACAGAACGGGCCTCGATCTGGTTTTTAAAATCCTCCAGAACACACGGACCGAGATGCACACGTGCACAAAGCTGTGCAGAGCAGCACATTTTGGATGCTGTGGACAGCTGACCGGCCCGAGCAGCAGAACACTGGTGGTGATCTGTTAGTAAAATAACTCTGTTCCCAGAGAGAACAGAGTTTATGAACAAACGTTATAATTCTGTGTCGCTGCTTGTTCTCGCCTCGTTTCTTTAATCATTTGACTCAGAGAGAAAATGTTTTGAGGTTTACCACACAAGTAAATCCATGCGCATGCTGGGACCCTCCCTCGCCCCCAACCGGACCCGCTCAGCACCCGACCATGATGGTTCTCCTCGCAGGCAGCGAGTCCACGTTAAGGTGACCTCCTGTCTTTATCTCTGAGCTCGGTCCAGTTAAAGTCCAGGAACCAAGGCCCGGCTCCAGGGGGTGCGCTCTTATTTCCAGACAAGGGAACAATCCTGGATCCAAGCAGCTAAAACGATCCTCTGCAGGGTAGATGAACGCTGCGGTGAGCTCAGAGATGAGCCGCTGCTCCTCCTCGTCACAAGGAGTCAACTGAGCTGGTTCAGGCCTCAGATGAGGATGTCTCCCTCTGAGGAACCCTCCACTGGTAGGAGACCCGGGGGCAGACCCAGATCTCACCGGAGAGATAATCTATCCTCTCTGTCCTGGGAACACCTTGAGGTCCTCCTGGAGAGTGTTTCTGAGGAAAGGGAGGTCCAGGTTTCACTCCTAAACCTGTTGCCATTGGGACTTGACCTTGGATAAGAGGTCAGACTTGGACTGATGAACATGAAAACATCTTGTGTCTGACGGTGGGAGGTGGTGTCACCTTAAGACATTAGTTCAACATGTTCATGAGACCAGCTGGTTTAAGACAACACACCTGAGCATCAGAACCACCTCGGTGGTTTATTTACATCCACCGTACGGTTGAGGCGCGTGGCTGATGCAGCAGCTTATAAACTGAAATAACGTGCACGCCCCTCCTCGTTTCAGCCGTCTGGCAACTCTCACTCAGTCTCATCTAAATGAGCTTTAATGACCACCCGGACACGAGCCGACTGAAAACAGCTTCCATTAGTTTATACGATATATAATGAGACTAAAGCTAAAATATGTTCATCACATGCACGTTGTTGGTGTGTGACACGTGCTGCCACCACACTGAGACTTGTGCACAATGTACCAGCCTGACTGTCGTCCAGTCCAGTTGATGGTTCGCTGGTTCAGTGGACAAGCTTCAGACTGTGGAGGAGGGAGACGATCGTCCTCGGGCTCTCGGTGTTCACACACACACCACTGTCGTGGGGGGGGGGGGTATACTGCATCACAGATGAAGAAGTGTTAAGTGTGTGTGTCAGAGCATCCATCCCAGAGGTGTCAAGAGTTATCTCCTGAGGCCAGGAGGACGCACAGGACAGAGAAGGAGAAAGGGAGACAGAGAGGTGGTGCAGTGGATATTCAGAGGTCGGAGCTCTGCCACACAAACCCACGATGAAGACACCAGCTGATGCTCAACATGACATCATCTGCTCTGTCCTCCATCTTGTCCATATTGGTGGACACTGACCAGAGGATGAACCAGTGGTCTCTGACTACACCTTCACTGCAGAGGTCCGTTTAAAGGTTCCCCATCAGAACCTTCTTACTGCACATGGAAGAACCTCATCGCATGAAGTGTCTCGTTATGTTTGTATGAACGTTGAACTAAAACGTGAAAAAGAGCAGACGTTCACCAACTGAAGCACCCGTTTCTTGGGCCCAGATCTTTGATCGTCTGCAGACATCTCTTCCAGTTTCAGCACCAGAGGCAGCTGCACGACTCACTGCACACATCAGGATGCAAACAAACACAGAGCGCCGGGCGGCAGGCTCCGGCACACACCTGCTCCCCTGTCTGGACCCGTCGTGAACAGGTGAGGAGAAGCTCGACTGCTGTGACAAGCAGAACAGCCCCGTTCCACTGGGAGACAGAAGAAAGAGGAGAGACAGGAAGACGGGGAGGAGGAGAGGCTCCAGCTGGGATGCAGATGTGCTCAGATTCTGCTTTCTGCCTGAAGATGATGCTGCGAGAAGAGAAATGTGATGCAACAGAGAAAACGAGGGAGGAAGAGTTCAGAGTCAGGAGGTAAATCCTGGAGGGAAGAAAGGGACAGAGACGACTGCAGCCCAACGTGACCAAACGATGAACAAACCGACAGAAATCCTCTCTGATTGTTGGCTCGATGCTCAACTCCCTCACCGACTGTTTGTGTCACCGTTTACACGACCAACACTGACGGAGCTGAAAGAGTAAAACCCTTTCTTCACTGGGCGGTGACCTCATCGGCACTTCAACGTCGGAGGAAACGTTCGTTAGCAGGACTCAACCGCAGCCGACACATTTGAGCTTTTCCTCGTGAATTCAATAAAACAGCACACGTGGCATGAGAGAGGCAACAACAGCAAGATTCATTTTGGAATGCCGGCCTTTCACGGCAGTGGGCAGAAATAATTCAGACGCTGAAGAAGTTCTCAGTCTAATTAGATTTTTGAGATGTTGTTATAAATAATGCATTTCTACGGTGGATTATTTTTATGTTTGGCAAAATTACTCTGGGAGGGAGATGATTCAAATCAGTAATGTTTAAAAAAAACAAACAATAATGTAATAGTTTTACCAGGATTCCTCTGGTGTTTCATGAGATATTTTGCTAACAGAACAACACATGATCATCTACATTTCATAACAGATGAAAATTTCATTAAGATCTTTCCTTCTAAAATGAACATTTTTATGAGCTGTCGCCAAAAGGAAGAGGTGATTATGTTTTTGCCGGTTTGTGCTCTAATGTTAATGTTTGTTAGCAAAATATTTTACAAACCACTGGGAAAATTAATGAACGCAGATCTGCAAGACATTAAATTTAGAGGTTATTTCAAGTGAAAATGGCTGCCACAGCTAACAGACTTTAGCCACAAGTCCGTCAGATTCAACACATTTAGCGTCGTCGTAAACTCTGAACCAAAAAAGGCCCAAAATGAAAAACTTGGTTCAAACCAAGGACCAGTTTCAATCAAATCGTTAACTGAAGTCAGATGCGTGACATATCTCTTGGTTGCAGGCTTGTTGGACGGTCTTTGTTGTTCTTTCCACATCAAAATCAAAGCTCACTGAAATATTTTGACAACTCTTTCTTGGCTTCGGTGCTGAACAAGTGTCACGAGAAGTCCGCACTAAAAATCTGCTGCTAGGCTTTTTAACTAAACGAGAGGCGACAAAGTATTTTTCATTTCAAATATCATCTTGAGGGCCAGAAAAGATGTTGAAAAATTCCACGTCAGGGATTTTATTTCAACATCCACAGATCTTTGGTGGGGGCACCGCAGGGCTCCATTCTTGGAACCCTTCTCTTTTCTTTATACCTGCTGCCACTAGTTGCTATTTTTCGTTAACACAACATCCCTTTGCATTTTTATGCCGATGACTGACGAATTTACTTCCCTCTGAAGCCACTGGTGCACGTTCTATCCACCCTCTCTTGACTGCCTGGTTGGCATCAGGGATTGGATGGCTTTCAAATGTCTAAACTTTAATGAGAAGAAGACCGAAGTCATGTTTCCACCTAATGGCTCAATCAGGAACAACTGTATTGACCTTTCCTTTCTCGCTCCATTTGAGAAACAACTTGTCGCTAATCTGGGAGAGGACATAGACCCTTCCATGAAGCTGAACACTCGTAAACATGATTAACTCTTGTTTGTTTTTTTAATCAGCTGAGGCGACTGTCTAAATTGAAGCCCACACGGTCTAAAAGTAACCTTGAGACAGTAAAACATGCTTTCATAACATCCAGACTCGATCACTGCAATGTGCTTCTTTTTGGAATCAGTCAGACCTCCGTTGGACGATTACAACTGGTTCAAAATGCTGCAGCCTGATTTTTAACTGGTACAGGCAAAATAAAGCACATTACTCCGGTTTTGGCTTCCCTTGACTGGCTCCTGGTTCACTTCCAAATTCATTTAAAAATCCTTCTGTACGTTTTTAAATCTGAACCGTTCTGTCCCCTCTTGTGTCACTGATCTGTTGCAGCCATATCTCCCACGGTGCTCGCTGAGGTCAGCAGACCAGATGCGTCTGTTGGTTCCAGGCATTTGTTTTAATCTCAGAGGTGACAGAACCAAAACTCTCATTTATTCCCTGGCTGTGTGAGTTGATTTTAACTTCACTGTGTTTTTATAATTTTAGTCATTTGGTTGGTTACATTTACCTCACATTTTATCCTTGTCCTTTGTTTGGTTGATCAGCACTTTGGTTGACCTTGCTGCTGTTTTTAAGTGATTTATAAATAAAGTGGTATGTCATGTTATGATATGGTAAAATGGTCCAGACAATGTGTACATTTAAGAAAATGATCAAAACTGAATTGTTTAAAAAAAAAAAAAGAAGTAGCTTAATGTGAATTGTATTAGTTAGAAATATTAGAGTTATTTTGTTCTGTTACTTTAAGATTATTATTGTTTGAACTAATTGAAAGAAGAAGAAAAAAAAAGCCAGATAAGTTTTTTTTTTCTTTCTGTTGCCCTTCATTTTTTTTTTTTATTCTTATCGTTTATGGAATTTTTTTTAAATGAATACATTTTATATAATAAATAAATACATAAATAAATAAAATAAGATTTGGCCCTCGGGTCTCAAGTTTGACACGTGTGTCATTCACGACACATGATCCAGTGACGTCACCTGGATTGAGCACAGCGTTATTTTCAAAGTTGGACCAAAACGACTACGACTCATTTTCATCTCGAGATGATTTTAATCTACAACTCTGACATGAACGGCTGCGGGTGATGTGCATTCAGTGAAGGGCTGCTCAGCCTTTCTGCTCGTATGAAGGAGTCATGTGACATAAATTTACATGCAGGGTTAGTTTAACGATTAATGGAGGAGCTTCGGCAGCGTGGAGGGTTGCCACAGTTTGTCAGCGGTGATGTTCCTTGCATGCATCACTCTTGATTAAACGACAACTGCTGTCTTTGGCACTCGGAGCCCAAACTGTGTGGAGGAAGAAAAAATAAAAAAAGGTAAAAAATAAAAAGCTCCTGACCTCGTCTTAGATCAGTAAACAAATCTGCAAAGCTAAACTCCAGCTCTTCTGAGGCAGCAGGTTTTCAAAGAGTCCACGTTAGCAGAGGAAGTGTTCTGGCAGCCGGTCGGACCACCTGCTTCTCTGCTCGTTCAGATGAATAAATCGGAGTTTCTTCTCTGCTTAGAAACTGTGAAAAAAGTCGGCTTTTGTTTCAGCTCAACTTCTCCCACATGACCTTGAAGGAATTTATCGTGGACGGATCAGAACTTGGAAAATCTGCACGCATCTCTGGCGGAGTGGGACGTTGTTCTAAAGTTTAGAGCAACTTGTGAGAAGCAGTCAGACCACCTTTGTTTTCACAGACCTCCGATGAGACAGAAGAGGAGGAATGAAGGTTTAAAGGGTCGGTTTGTTCATTTTCCTCCTCAACCGTAACACGAGTCAAAGGTCAGGGCACCTCAGCGTCCACTGCGGTAATTATTTCATCACAAAGTCTTTTGTCGATGCTGGAAGTTAAGAAAAGTGCAGAGCTGAAGTGTCTTTACGTCATTAACTGAACTTCTCTTTGCAGAATCTGAGCGTCTTTTAGAAACGCACAAGTTGTGAAATCCAATTAAGTGCAATAACCTGGAGGTGTTAAGTGAACGAACAGGATCGCACACACTTTTTAGTTTTTGCAACAGTCTTTTACAGATACGTTCAGAGTTTTTAATGGCAGGTCACATGGGGGTAAATCTGGAACGTCTGCCTCTTTTTTAACAGTTCTGCTCTCATAGCTGATATGTTAATTGCAACAGTCTGTTTTATTCCTCGGATCCGAAATATATATTTTCCCCCCTCTCCGTTCTCTCGTCTGCTTTTTTTTTTTGCTTTTGCCTCTCATGCAAAGTGACAAGCGCGTGTAGTTTGGCATTCACAAAGGGTGTTTCATTAACTATTTATGGCTAATTGTGGGTGTTAACAGGATGGGATGTGCAGAACTTGTTTAGAAGATTGCAGCTTGATTAAACATGACAAGCGGGCACCTGTGTGATTACAGTTCGCTCACACAAAGTGAACATCCGGTTCTAAATGTTTCTGTATGATAGAAGAGAAACTCAAAGCTGCAGCTGAGTGGTTAAAATGGATTTATTTGTTTTGTGCACTGGTCTGTGCAGCCGACCGGCTGCTTTGATGAGGACAATCATGGTTGGACACAAAGTCAAAAGTTGGATTATTGTCGTGCAGGTGGGCAATCATGTCTTTATCAGTTGGTGTGCGAGTCAAATAAAATAATTCAGTAACCATCTAAAACTTTGCTGAAGGAAATCCAACACAGAACAAAAAATAAATAAAGTCAACAAAAATAGCTTGATTTAAGTTAATTTTATGGACATTAAGCTATAGTTTGTGGTGGTAGTAGCTGAGACGGATCCAAAACACATTAAACTTTGTCATTATTACATTGAGCTGTTTGTTAGCTAAATATCTCATGACCCCCTGAACTTTCTGTGTGGCTTCGAAGAGAGAGCTTTTTGTTTTTTCAAAGAAAGGAAGTGCAGCAAGAACAGAACCCTGCGGAACGCCACAAGGAAGAACCCAACTTACTGAGGCGTACAGAAAGAATCATTTAAAGTAGTTTGAGATCCTAAAAGGCTTGAGCGTGGAAAGCACTGAGCTTTAAAACAGGAACTTATGAAGATGATGGGACTCGACGCCAAAGCTCGGAACAATAAAAGGCCGGTCTCATAATTGTTTTAGACGAGGCACCCGACGAGAGAAGACGATGACTCAAACACACAGCAGCCGCCTGAGAACTGGTAAGAAGAAAGACCTGCAGCAGTCAGGAGAGTGTCGGCTGGACAGGAAGAGATCTGAGGTGATCCAAACAGACAGATGCTGACTGAACGTCGGTCTTCTGGAGTCGCATTAGATCATCGAACAAAACACCAAACTTACCAGGCAAATCTAAGTTCTTGCTCTTTAGTCATGCAAAGTGCTTCAGGTGTGAGAAGAAGCAGCCCAAAGTGCTTTTTACTCAACAATCAACACAGGAAGTCCTTTCTGGAGCGAGAAGCGCCTCATCCTTTAAATAACTGAAGACAGTTCCTCCTGCAGCCGAGGGGTCCGTCTGAGCTGCCGGCGCCCGAAACAAACGACTGGACGAGAAGGCGAAACGGCGCCCGTTGCACCTTTTCATTACTCAGCGATTCTGACGCGTCATCGGTCCAACATTTTAAAAAACGACTCCTGAGACGGAGTCAGATGAGTTCAGAGACTGAAGGAGAGAAATGGTTCATGAAGGAGCTCGTTCAGACTTGGTGTCATTTGGAAGACTTGATCCTTCGAGGAACGCATGAATTCATTACTGCAGCGTGTTGGGAAGCGTTCGCTGCGTTGCTCATCTGTAAAACTCAGTTTACTGCGATTCATCAGTCCAGGAACATAAAACACTGAAGGAAAGCTCTTAAACTACCGAAGTCCAGCTCGTTAAAAACTACCTCACTGACCTGACACTACTGAATGAGGTGTCGGTGCCCACACTACTGTTTTCCTGCTTTATTTTATTTTGCAATTTAACTCCTTCTGTATAGACCTGCCACAATAAATTTTACTCGGTGATTAATTATCGCAGAAATGATTGCAATAAATGATAATATTGTTTGAAATTTGACAATAATTAGTAATTATTGTCAAATGTAAGAAGAAATGTTGGTCATTATTTGTGTGTCGTATCTGTTTTGACCACCGGATGGCAGTATAAGACTGTTTGAACTAAAGGATGGATAGTAAGGGAGCGAGCAGCGTGTCTCTAAGAAAAATGGGAGGGAGGCCCCTTGATGTGACATGGACTGTCTCTCCTTCCTGTTTTTCTGGTTCTCGTAACGGCGGACGATCGGTGTGGTTTGAGCTCTTTAGCATTTTTCACCAAGGTTGGACTGTTAGCTTAGCTCGTAGCTTAGCTTCTCAGCTTAGCTGCTTTTAACGATCCAAAAACGTTATTTTTGACAATTAAAACTGATTTTAGAGAGAAAGGGAGGGGTCAGACATCCAGTGTCTTCAGTAGAAAGAGACACAATGAAGCCGATTTCATTTATCATGCAATGAACTGATTTATTGTTTATCGCGACAGGCCTCGGCTGTATACTTTGCCATTTTAGCTATTAATTTAATAAACTGTATCCTCAGGAGAAGGGCTTTGGAAAGTTTCATACTCGTTAATTTAATTGTACAAAGACAACACATTAAGATATTTTCAACTCCTTTAAAAATGTTTTTTGCACACTTGTTTTGTCTTTGAATGTTTTTGAATTTAGCGATCTTTTGCTACTTTTAGCCAACTCTTTGCTCCTTTGAGCTTTCAGTTAGCCTTTTGCTGCTTTTAGCAGACTTTTCCCTTCTTTCAGCTTCCTGCGAGCATTTTTCTCATTCCAGTTTTTAGATATTGTTCTGATCCTCTTTGTTCTGACACCTCGGTTTTACCTTCTTCCGCGTTCACAGTAAATTTTTGCAGACAATACCTTTCTTTAATAATTTGCTGCTTGTTGTAGCTGAGGACAAACTTTGTAAGAACAGCGGGCATGAATGGTTTCCTGTTTTGAAGACTGACAGGTCCAAGTGGACATTAACGATACATTAAGAACTTAAAGATGGACATTGTGCAGCAGATTTTTTTTTTTATTATTTATCTTTATTTGGAGCAGTATACCTGTGCTAATGCATGTTTTGCTTTCAGCTTCTAAAACTGGGTCACTGTGGTTCCATCTCATCAGGAACAGCTGAAGGTGCATTTAATGTAACCTGGGAAAAATGTATTTAAAGACAAACAGAAGTAATGCACAGACACTGAGCATCCATTTAGTCTAAAAGAAAATCTGTTTGTAATCCACATTTCTATTATTTGGTTTAGGACAATGCATCTTAATGCAACCTGTTTGAGGCACACACTATTTCCAAACATGGATCTTTCTAGGTGATCGCACCTCAGCGGGTCAGCTGGGTTACATACAGGGTGTTCACATTTGTGCGAAAAAGTCTGCGGGGGTGAGAAAACAGCCGCAGCGCTGATAGTCTCCATCATCACCGTGTCATCACCTCTGCTGCGAAGGCAGGAAGAGTGTGGATAACAAGGCCAAACTCCAGAGGTGAAAGAACAATGGGTGCAGGCTGCACAGGAACACCTCATTTACTTCTGCTGCACATTCAGGAGGGGAGTCAGGTTGTTATTAGAGAGCCCGTCTACCACGCTCCACGTCTGTACACGTGGTGAAACCATGAAGTCATCTCGGTCCTTCTTGCACAGCTGAGTTTAGTTTGGATTCAAACAGCTGAAGTTGTGAAGGTTCATGAAGTTGAAAAAGGTTTTTATGCTTTTTGCTACAGAAGCAGATTCAAACAAAAACTGCTTCCTGTTTTATTAATCTGCTGAACAATGAACCGAGTGAACCTGAAAAGTTTTCAGAGTCAGGAAGTAGGTTTTAATCAAAATACAGTTTTTAGTTGATTTCTCATCTGCTCGTTAGACCCAGTCACGTTCTTCACGTCCATCCTGTCCATTCTGGGGATGACCCGCCCCGAGTGTTCTGCAGAGACCTGCACGTGTTCACCTGCTGATTCAGAACACGAACGCAGAACTTTAAAATATATAAATACATCCTCGACACTGAGTGAAACTTCTCAGCTGCAGTTATGGCTCAATAAGGGTTTTTTAAAAAAAAAATCTTAAATATATGTGTTTACAGTTCACAGATCTGTTTGGAGTCGGACATGTTTTTAAGCAGAGTTTTTTTTATATTTCATATCCTTTTTAAAATCACTCTGTAGGATTAAAGCTCCCGGGCAGCATCAGGTCTTCATCAGTTTGATCCTGTAATCTCGTTTAGCAGGAGACGCCTGCACTGCTGTTTGAAACGCTCACCTCAGAGTTCCTCCTCTGGACTCAGACCGGCTCATTCAGGAGTCCTCACTTCTGCTCGACTTCAGGTCATGCTGCGTTGTGGAATAGAATAATCTTCTTTGCCGTCATAATTAATGATCCAGTGCAACATATTTATATATTTGAACTTGGAGTTACTTTTCCTTCAGCTACTTTTATGTTTGGGCTTTTTATAGCTTTTCCTTTTAGTTGTTACCTTTAGTAACTTTTTATTTCATTTTTACATCAGTCAGCTTTTTACTACATTTAGCTTCTAACTAACTTTTACATGCTTTCAGTTAGGGTTGTGCTACTTTCTACTTTTAGCCATCGATCTGTGTCTTTTGCCTTTGACACCTAATTTTTAACTTTTTTTAAGCTTCACTCATTATTTTACTGACAGACTTTGGAGGAACTTTGGTAGAAGGATGTTAGAAATGGAGCTGCCAGGAGAAAGACAGAAGAGATATCTGGATGCAGTTAGAGAGGACATGGAGGTAGTTGGAGTGAGGACAGAGGATGAAGAGGACAGAGTGAGGTGGAGGAGGATGACTCGCTGTGGAGACCCTGAAGAGGGAAAAGCCGAAAGAAGTAAAACAAGAATAAAAAGAAGAATATGAAGAACAAGAGAAAGAACAAGAAGAGCAAGAAGTACAAGAAGAAGAAGAACAAGGTTTTGTTTCTCATGATCCGTCTCATTTGTGTCCTTTGAGAAATCTCCAGCAGGACGTCATGATATGATCCTCTGAGTGCGTCTGTCTGACTGCTGGACCATGAAGCCTTGATCGGTGGACCGATGCATCCATGTGCATCGCTCTGGAAAGTTCTTGCATCTCCCCAGAGGAGCTGAGGATCTCATACATGTCAGGCTGCCTGATCCCTGACTGCTCAGAAGGCTGGACACACAGGCTCAACAAGTTTATGGATCCAAATATCCTTTAAAGTTAAAATACCGGAGTCTCCGGTGATTCTGGAAACTTTAAATCCTGAAAAAAGTCTTGCGTATTAAAATTTACGGGGCAACAGATGTTGCATCTCATCTTTCTGTTTGTTTTGCCTTTCATCCAAAACGACCAGTTTTAGGGACTTTTACTGCAAAATGTCGGAAACATTTAAAAAGTTCACAAGTTCTCATGTTTCACATCTCAACTACAAGAACTTCTAGAGACTATATTTACTTTTTATGTCTCAATAAAACTCAGTTTAGAAAAAGTTGAAGGAATTTCAAGGATCTTACATCAGGAGTTTATTTAAAACAAATTAACACAGATTTTTAAAAGGTTTAAATTCATTACTAAATTAACGAAAGTCACATTCGTTAAAGAAAAACACTTTACTCACCAAGTACGACAAAGTTTTATGTCCAGAATAAAACATTAAAATCTCAGAGTTAAAGCCCTTTTTGTGTTTGTCAACTCAGCTGTAGCTGTTCTGTTGAGTTTCATCAACTGCCCACTGGCTCATGAGATATTTTGCTAACAGCCATGTGCACTCAGGTAATTCAATTATTACTGACCTTATATGGTACTGAGTGATGAAAGGACATAAAAACTGGATTAAAAGATTCAAACTGTGTGCAGAATTTAAAATAGTTTAAAAAAAACTTTACATCCTCAGTGTTTTTAATTTGTTCTCTTATTAAAAACACTTGCATGATTGACTTTATTAATTTATGAATTTGATCCCTTTCCTTTTGAAAAGGCCATCTGCTGTAAATAACCAACAACGCATGTTGGTTTTAATGGGAAACAACTCGTTTTAAATAAAGATGAGATAAAAACACAGCAGGGAGGCAGGTATGATGCAACAAGGTGGGTCTGACGTAAACTATTTGTAATTCTCACATACGCCACGTCCGTAAACCAGAACCCCTGAGAACAAAGAGGAAATTGGTCCAGCCCTACAAAATAAAACACGCAGCTTTGATCCTGTGAGCCGTGACTTTTTAACTCGTCCAACGCCCACGCCCGACTCCTTAATCTCCTGAATCGCAGAGAAATCCAGAGTCGTGCACGTGCGTCAACAGAGTGGGAGGCCGGATCAAGACGTAAACAAGTAACGAGCGCTCTCATGCACAACATGGTGCGGCAGCTTCACCCTGAACCGACACCCACAGCACCGAGGGCTTCAGGGGAAGCTTTCCTAGTCTCCTCACCTCGCTGAGCCTCTGCTCTTCAGACAGAACATCTTCATTACTGCAGAAAAATAATGTGTCATTAAATCTGGAAGGAGAAACGAACATGCAGACGGTCGTAAATGCAGCCTGTGCTTGAATGAAGTTGTCTGAAATCATAAAAGCACTCGAAGACGGACAAAGACGCACTTGAATCAAATGAGCAGAGTATCACATTTACCTTCAGCTGCATGAAAAGCTCCTGTGGGTTCATGTGGCTCCTGCTGCGTTTGTGTCCTCATATTAACTGGGCTTTTATTTTCTTAACTTGCCTCAAACTAAACTGACGGCAGAGCCGTTTGCAGAGAGAACAGTCCAGTGAGAACCTGCTGAACTTCACCCAGCTCGTGTCTAATGGCGGACGTTCTCTGTCGGGATCGTTCAAGACAGATTTATTGTTTTATTAAATAATCAAACGTAGAAAAGCCTTAACCTTTGAAGTGAGCTGGATTCAAGATGGCTGCCACAACAAACTGAATAACATCTGGTGTGGTGGTGGGTCTAACAGATCCCCAACTCGATCTTTCAAACGTTGACAGTAATTATTTGGAGTTGGTGCCGATGTGAGTGGAGAAATAATGTGCAAGACCAAGACGGCAGTTTTTCAAGCTGTGCACGTTCAAAAGAAAAAAAAAAAGAAGTGATTTTCAAAAACTGGCTTCTTCAAACATCACAGCGTGGAGCGGTGGTCTCCTTGTTGCAAACACGCAGAACTCAGTGAGACTTTAACATAAAATTAAAATCTTCAAGAAGCTGGTGAAGATTCTCAGTCCTCCAGGACACGGTCAATTCAAAACGTTCAAGACAAAAACAACTGGACTTTATTTCTAACGATTTTTGAATTGAGAAAGCTCCTCGGATGAGAAGATGTAAAATGTCTTCTGTTACAAGTAAAGTCCAGTTGTTTTTGTCTTGAACTCTTGAAGTTCTCAAGATATCTGGAGAAGCCACGTAGTCTGCAGCAGTTTATCATTTCATGTCTTTAATGTCCTTAAAATAAAACTAAACTTTCAAGTCTACACTTTTATTTCAAGAGAATTTACCTGAATAAATGTTAAAAAAACATTCATGTCATGCAAAAGAAAACTTAAGACTCAACCTGAGAAAAGCAGCAAACACCTTTGATTTAAGAAGAAATGTATAAAATTATAGACGCGTCCACAACTGGTCTCACTGGAAACAGCTTGTTTGCAGCCATGATGAGAAAAGGTCTCAGTCGACAACTTCTTCATGGCGACCTGCCGCGAGGAGCAGAGGAAGAAACACATAGGAACCAGCGTGAACTTCGCAGAGTTCTCCAAGAAGTGCTCTGAGAGCTGGAAGACCATGTCAGCCAAGGAGAAGGTGAACTTTGACGAGATGGCCAAGAAGTCCTACATTTCTCCCAAAGGTGCCAAGAAGGAGAAAAGGGACTAGAATGCCCCCAAAAGGCCTCCCTCTGCTTTCTTTGTCTTCTGTTCAGACCACTGTCCTCAGATTAAGGAGAACCCTGGCATCTCCATCTGAGACATGGCCAAGAAGCTCAGCGAGTTGTGGTCCACGCAGAGCGTCGAAGACGAGATGAGGTCAAGGCCGCCAAACTGAAGGAGAAGGACGTCGCTGCCTGCAACGCCAAGGGAGGCTCTGGGAAGATCAACGCAGAGAAGAAGAGCGGACCCTGCAGGCCTTCTGCCAAGTGGGCGGATCTAGTGGAAGATCATGACGAGGACGATGAGGACGATGATGATGAAGAAGCGTTGTGTGGATGTGAAGTTTGGGATGCATGGTTCAGTTTAATGTTGTTTTCTTTGTATGTGGACGACTTCCTGCTGTCCACGTGGGTCTGCCAGACCTGAACTCATTCATGGTTCAGTTTTATCTCTGTCTTTCTACTGAACTTGGTTTTGTTACGTCGTAGATCCAGATCAACTGCTCCTTCGGTGGAAAGCAGAGGCAGATTTTTTTTCTCGACTCCTAAACATCGTTTCCGAAGGCGCCGCTCTTTGTTCCGGCGCCGCTCGTTCCTTCACCGTTTTACTTCAGGATTTATCCGCGGCTTTGATTTGAAAACGTTTGCAGGCGTTTTTAAAGTGGAACGTGAACATTTCTAGAACTCATCTTTCTTTAATAATAAAATTTTTTGCTATTGAAAATAAAAATAATTAGTTGATCGATAAAAATCTGATCAGTCGATGTGAACAAAGTCGTGGACGTCAAATATTCGGGGTGGATCCGTTCTGCAGGCAGGACTGTTTACTGAAACATTTCTGCTCAACCAGTCAGAACTCCTGAACCCAAATTCATCTCGACGCTGCAGAGAAAGACGTTTGTGAATCTGAGCCGAGCGTTTTAAATAAACCCCGAGCGCTTGTCGAGCGTGCGTACGTGCACCATCAGCTCCTCCACGTCAGACGTTTCCAATGAAAACAAATCACAGCAGAGACAACAGCAGCGAAAAGATCCAACTCCTGAGCAACAGAACCAGCCGTAGACAGCCCAAGATTAAAGGCTTAGACCGTCCTGATGGATCAAAGATGCAAATACTAATGGTGGACCTTTCACAAATGATTTTCACTCCCTCCTCCGTGCACGGTTGTTTCCTCTCAGAGGGATTTGAGCTTCTGAAGCCGTTTGGTTTTAAACAAACAGGTTCAGAGAAACTGCAGAAACAAACTCCTGGTAGATCCGCTCGTTGTGATCTAAAGAATTTCAACGGTTTTATCATCGCCCTCCACGGTGGAAGGTGGGTGATCATGCCTTTGCTAGTGTGCATGTGTCTGTTAGCAAAATATCTCATGAACTACTCAAGGGAATCACTGGATGAACGTCTACAAATGATCACCTTCAAGAAACAAGATGGCTGCCACAATTGAACAGAAATTGCTGTTGAGTTTTATGAAAAGTGACCAACAAATGGTTTGGTAGTAGCTGAGACTGATCCCCAACACACACATTAAGGGCAACACAGTAAGTTTGAATGCTGGCATTAAGACTCCATGTCTGTCAGCAACTCATTTTAAAAACACGTCTTCCATAATGACGTCAAGAGCTAACGCATTGTAAACGATCATGGAGGTTTAATCAAAATCAATATAAATTTATCAGTTATCAAATGATCAAAAGGACAAAGGCAGCAAAATGCAATCCTTTATGAAAAACTTGGCTTTCAAATTTAAAATGTTTTCCTTACACCTGCAGGAAAACCATATTTGATTATCCACCTGACGTCCACCTTAACTTTACATCTTACTCTTCCGTCAACTTTAATGTGACCTGAACTGAAACGCCCCCCCCCCCCCCCCACAAAGGTTGTATCAAAACTGCCGGCTCAGCACCGTGATGTGTGCTATTGCTTTTATTAATGGTTCGAGTAACCATGGCAACATAATTTGCAAACAAAGACACCATTTTTATTTTTTATTTTTCATAGACTTTGGATACAAATCAAATATACAAGATGGCCACCTGAACTAATATCTACTGTATACTACACACACACTGTCAATCAGCCATTTTTTAAGAACTATTAAGCTGAAATTTGGTGTGATAGCAGCTTAGAGCAATGCCCAATAAATAATAATTTAAAACATTCAAGATGGCTGCCAAAGCTAAATTTAAATGGCTTTAAATCAGCTATTTTTATACATACGGAGCTGAAATTTGGTGTGGCTAGAGCTGAGAACGTTCCTTATCGCATGCTGAATCCAATATCCAAGATGGCTCCCTTAGCTTAAAAGAATAAAAAACATAACTCGTTGAATTTTTGCCACAATGAGCTGAAATTCCACGTGGTGGTAGCCGAGTGAACCACAACACATAAAATGGCTGCAACGTTGCAGTCCTGTCAAAGTTTCTCCAGGATCTTTCTAATTAATTAAGGGCTATAATTTGGTGTAATTTAAACTGAAATAAATAAATAAATAAATAAAAGGAAACTGCCGTGGCAAAATCTTCTGTTTTTGTAACGATCGTTACAAACACGAGCACTTGTAAATGCACCTGATAAGAAGTAAACAAGTTTACATTTAATGGGGTTAAAATACTTTCCCTGTTTGGAAGCAACGGCCTGATTTTCAGCTCAAAAGAACAAGATTCTCGTTTTAGCCCGTAGCTTTGAGTTCGTCTCCCAGGATAGTCCAACTGGCAGATGGTGGAGAGACTGGTGTAAAAAAACCATCACTGATGGAGGAGGCAGATAATGCAGCAGCCACTTGATGGAGGCATCTCCAGGGTTCACGAGCGTTACGCAACCAGCGTTTTTATCTACTGGCTGTGAGGTTTAAACTCAGTCTGCTTATTTATTCATCCGGCTGCGTGTGAAACTCTGCCTTCATTGTAGCAGGAAGATTGCAGGCTTTCAGCTTTTCATTTTACATTTCTTTTTTTTACTGAGTGGGTTTGGCTACTTCTTTCCAAATGGGTGCAAATTAAAAAAAAAAAAAAAAAGAAGACTGAGCAGGGTGCAACAGAAACCAACGCTCCATGAATAATAAAGACTCGTGTTTTACACAGGCACACATAAAACATGCCATGAACCCCGGCTCTCTGGCAGGAAACTTTGATTGGATGAATATTTGCACAGCTGATGGGACTGAAGCATAAAGCCTGGAGACACGGGGAAGCTGGTGCCTGCATGGAGAAAATACGACATTCCACGAGTCGTGATCAGGGTTCCAGAACACCAATCAATGGACCAGTTCCTTCTAATGGAGCTGCAGATTTTACACAAAGCCAGAGCCTGAACAAAACCTAAAAGTGGGATTTCCACACAGGGACTTTCACCAAGTGAAGTCTGAGGTCTGTGAAACCTTGACTGATTAAACCCCGTCGTACCTGAACAGATGTAAATATTCAGCTGAGTCAGGTTGAACGTCAGGACGTCACAAAAAGCTGTGTCACGTAAATAGATGTATACTTTTATGATAAACTTTGAAATTCATTCTACTTTAGTATGGTTTTTAGAAATATTCAGATTTGTTGAAGAAGCTGAATCTGATTTAAAACGAGCCAAAACAATTAGATGCTAAAATCAAAATGACTCCTGTTATTTTTTACCACCTGTTACTGTGGTAAAAATACACAAGGAGACATTTGTGTCTAATGTCACGGAGCGATGTCTGTTGTGCACATGGCAGTTTAAGAAGAAAGGTCCGTTTGAGTGTGGCTGCATCTGGGTGTTAAAAAAAAGTCTTCATCCTAAACTGGGTTGCCAGGTCAACATCCAAAATGGCTGCCAGCATGTGTGTGTGTAAACTGACCACACCAATCATTTGAAGAAACTATGCATATTAGATTTTATATGGCTTAATGATGTACTTGAACAAGTGACACGATGATGTCGGATGAATTTGTAATGTGTGGGGGACACACTGGTGGTGGT
Organism: Simpsonichthys santanae; assembly: GCA_031762415.1. Taxonomy (NCBI): domain Eukaryota; kingdom Metazoa; phylum Chordata; class Actinopteri; order Cyprinodontiformes; family Rivulidae; genus Simpsonichthys; species Simpsonichthys santanae. Next base: position 26,846,237 of record JARVLU010000583.1, on the reverse strand, counting down.
CTGGGGGTCATCCCCCAGAAAACTTTGAATAAAGTAGATGTCATTTTCTGCATTCTGGTGTATTTTAACAGGTTGTTAAATATAAATGTTTACCTACATAAGTAAACACTTCATTCAATAACTATTTTAGAGAGCAAGAAGAAGTAGCCTGACCAACAGCTCACCTTGTGTGAACATAGCGTGCTCCACTTCACGCATCCTAACCCCACCACCCTGGTCAACAACTGTTGGCACTAGTGTAGCGCACAACACAGAGGTGTCCCCCCTGTGGGCACCCTGCCGAGGCAGATGACCTCATGCAGTGTGGAGGGTTGTTGTAGGTAACCAGGAACACCTGGAGTGGACTTTCAGTGGTTTGAGTATTCTCCTATTAATCAAGTGGAATGGATTTAGTTACAAAGAAATAAAAGCAGCACTGGGTGAACTAATATTTCATGGTAAATGTGTGTGTGTGTGTGTGTGTTTGGGGGGCGGGGGGCTGTCCTGATTAACATTTTTTTAATTTGTGTGTGAGGGGAAAACGTCCCCTTCACATATAATTGTTGCTATGCTTATGGGGAGGCCGAAGTTTTATCCATGCTGTCAAGGCCACCGTTGGCCACCCCCTGGCTCCTCCACTGCACCTAGTGGTGGATTAAAGAACTCCTCCCGCTCTCCATCACTCTGCACTGCCTCAGACAAGACGACATAAAAACTACCTCTGATTTTTACCCCCCACTTGAATATGTTGCTCCACAAACATTAAGATTTAAGTACATCCTGTGTTCAGCTCCAGAAAAACACTCATCTCAGAAACTACAAACATTCACTCTGCACCCCCCCCACCCCCCCCTCGGTGATGGACTTGTTTGTCAGACGTGGTTTTATTTCTGAAGATCATTTGAAGACCCATAGCTGGTTTTGGAGAAGTGTTTTAAAGTTATAAATGAAGTTGGCTGTAAAAGGTGATGAACTTGTTGTCAGTAAACAAAGATTTAAATAGACATTTAAAAAAAAAGCAAAATACTTAAAACACACTAGAGTGTGATTAAAAACTAAAATGGACTCTAAACTTTTATTTCAGTCACTCCTGGGTGAAACGCCTCGGAGCTGAACTCTGCACGAGACATTTCTTCATCTGCGTCTCCTCTCAACCCGTCACTTCTTGTCGTCTTTATTCCTCCTTTCATTCTCTGTTTCTAACTTGTTATGTTTGATTCCATCCAACACGGCTCCTCTCCCTCGTTACAAGAACAGGATTCCTGACTTGGTTTTGTCGCCAGCTTCTTCTGTGGATCTCCTCTGCAGATGAAAGCCGCCTCTGATTTCTGTCTGCAGGGGTTTTTCAACACGTCCTGATTTCTCTTCAAGGTGGAAATCGTTCCTCAGACTGACGCTGCCTGCGGCTGGACGGTGCAGAAGACGAGGGAGATGTTGAGCCCTCACCAGAAACTGTGTTAAATGAAGCTAAAGTGCAAAAAACTGTTGTAATAAGATGATTTATGTAGTTTTTTTTTTAAACTTATGAGATCATTTAATGATGAGAATATGACACATTTGCTTTGTCTCAAATTCACTTGACATTTAATCAACTGAAGATCTAATTTTTACTTTATTTCACAGAATTAACCCATTACAAGTTTATGAGTTTACTTTACGTTTCTCTTCAACACATTTTCAGTTCCCTCTAAAAAAAAATAACAATAGAACAGAATAAACGCATCATAGTGGAGCTTTAATCTCCAACATTGAGCAATGATGCTGCTGGTGGTGCTTCTTTCCACTTTATCTATGATTAAATCTTTCTCTCGACTCGGTTATTTCTTTTGAATTAGACTTACTGTTAACATCGCCTAATATAATCAAAGCAGCGCAGCGTTCCGTGAGTCATTTACACAAGTTCAGGGTGAAAAAACCATAAACATCGAGCTTCAGTGCTCCCTCTTCAACTCGTGCGTGCTTTTTTGGAGAAGTGCAGACGCCTCCCGTCACCGTCCCTCCTTCAGCTGAACGATGGCTTCTGCAGAGGTTCAACGTTTCAGGGTTTCATTTCAGAACATTCTCTTTTAGGTCACTTCTGCTATTTTACCGTTCCGTCATTACACAAAGCAGAAAGTTAGAAAAAGGAATGGGTTCAGAGTTTATAATGTGGGCTTTGATGATCTAGAACAAGAATTTAGGCAGAGATGGAGGGAAAACAGCTTTAAAGTGTTTTATGTGGCACAAACACTATCTTACCTGCTGTAGATAGCTTCTTGCTAGCTTGGAGAAACAATTTATTCTGACCTGACTGACGAGATAATGACTTGTATAAATTGGACCTACAACAAAACTGATTGGACAACTTCAGTCAAAAAAACAACAAACTGAAGGCCCATGGGCCAGATCCAGCCAGTGATGAATGCTAATGAAGTGCCTTTTGATTTTTTTTATCAATAAGTTATGTTTGTTCTAATATTTATATGTTAATTGCCAACTGTGATAAATATATAAATTCTAACGTAAATTATGCGAAAACAAAAGACCATTTAATATATTTTTGTATTTTTTTAAACAAACCAGGATTAAACCTGACCCTCACCTTGGACCATGACTCCCCTCCATGTTCAACTGAATTTTAAACCCCTGCTCTCTAATTTCAGACTTCCTCGTGCATATATGTTTTATGATTTCATCAGTATGTTGCTGTTTCTGCGCTGAAGGTTTTTATTTTTCAACGTTCACACTGTTTCTGTCTAGGACATTATTTTTTTTTATACCGCCCCTTCCCCCGTGTTTCTCTTTTCCCATCTAAACGAAAAGGGCAGCGCCTCCCACGGGGCTGCAGCCTCAGACACCTCCGTCTCCCCATGTCTGTTTCTGTTTTACTCGGTTGGGCTTCGGTGCAATGACAAAGTTGATTCCAATATAATTTATTTTGTATTACACGATTATCCTTATGGACTTCTGTACTTACTGCATTTGCAACATCTCCAGCTAGCTGTAGCACTTTGTGAATGTCACACGTCAGTAATGCTAAATTTATGGCCATGTTCAGGTTTTTAAAATACAATTTACTGTAACTAGTTGTCAGTCCAGTCAGAATTTAACTTTATCTAAACTGAGTCAACAGGTAAGATACTAACTGTTCATACTTTTCCCACAGAACCCCCTTTAAAGTGTCAAACTACTGCACCTTCATTGACGTCGTTCGTTTTGCCTGTCTCGTTCTGTATCATGTCATATCGGCTTGTTGATTATTAAAATTGTTATATTTTGCAATAAAAAGGAAAATGGATCCATTTATATATACAGATGTATTGACATTGTACATGTACAGCATTTGATGAGTTGTTGATGTATTTATACATTAACTGTTCTTTAGAGAACTGAAATAATGTGATTTTTTTTAAGTCTAACAAAATAAACAGCATGTAAAAGTCCATTAAAAGCTTCCCCCGCAGCAGATTTGTGTCTTTAACCTTCATTTAGCTCTCCTGCTGTCAGTCTGAAGTATAAAAAACAACCTCAGAAACATGTTTGCTTCTGTCATCTAAAACGTCCTGTGCACCGGGGACAAAATGTGCCTATCTCAAAGACTCCAGGAGTTTGAAGCGAACACAGAACATGATGCACGAGTACCGAGTGAAGTCCTGACATCAGGAGAGAGAAACTGATTTGTTTTGTTCTTTTACGACAGAAAACAAAGAAGAAGTGAGATAAGTAGGGCAGCCATTATCCCAGTGACCACAAATAAGAGACTTGATGAAATTGAAAATGATAGCAATTATCTTTAATATAAATCAGTTTCTCTGTTTTAATGTTTGTCCCCTCTTCTCCACAACACCAAGCAGAATAAAGGAGGAACCTGGTAATGATGAAACAGCTGGTGGCGACACATCGAGGGCCACTGCAGGAAAATAAACTGAATTTAAGAAGAAGTGAGGAGCCAGCAGACGACAAAGAACGATGCAGCCACTAAACGAAGGGACGCTTTAATTAATCCAAAATTATTTCTATTATCTTTTAGCTCTCGTTTTGACCAGTGGAGAGACGGTGGGGTGGCAGACGTGACTGGAGGGGGTCAGCTTCATCTTCTGACACACGCTGTATGACAAAACAGAAATAATTGAATCTTTTCTAATTAGCAAAGTGTCCCTTATCTTATAATAAAGGTTATGAAATGTTACGCGCTGCAGGGCTCTGGTTTATCTTCCACCAATCAGAACGCATCTCCACGTCTTCCATCTCCATCTGTAACGTGTGAGGAGCAGAAATGTGCAACTGTGTCCAACGCCTTGTCACTGCATTCTGATCAGGACGCGCAGATTGGGACTTCACTGACGGTTGGTCAAGCTCAGGCGTCTTCACTTCAGATTACCATATTTTTCGGCATATAAATCGCAGGTTTTTTTTTTGCATAATGTACATGCACTGTGACTAATACACCAAAGGAATGTATTTATGGCTTCTTTCCATATTTATAAACAATTTCTTGGCTGAGATATGACTGTTTTCATTCATTCTGATTGAAAATATTGAACACTACCATTTTCAGCCGCTAGATGGCACTCATGTAGTATGGCATGCCGTTATGTCATGTAATAGGTAAAAGTGGCTTTTAGTGACAAAATGAGCTTGTCAAAACCTGCCACCTTTGTCCAGCTCTCCTGGAGCAAGCATCAAGTCAGCTTCATTTTGCTGCGCCGCCCCAGAGAAATGCAGCTGATTTGACCATTAAAGTGCATTTATTAAGTAACAGATCAACTGGGACACAACTTTACTATAATGTCGAGCAAACAAATAATTGTTTTTAGGTGTTAATCTTGTTGAATGCTTGTTAAAGTCCTCCCGTGCACGCTCCCATCATTTGGCAGCCAATCGATTTTTGGCACAACACCGGCCCACATCTCCTGCTGGTCAGCGCTGACGCACAATAGATGCGATGCATACGGTGAAGCAACGTATTTATGAATGTTTCCACTTTATTAAACATTTTTGGACTGATGCAGCTTATAGGGCGGTGCGACGTGTACAACAGAAAATATGGTAATACAGCACTTTGATGGGAAACATCAGTGGAAGGAGTCTGAGGTTTTTGTTGGGTAACTCTTGAGTTTCTGTGAGGTACACAGAGGCGGTGAGTGTGTAACGAGGTCACGGTGGTTTATAATCCTGGTGACTGTTCTGAGGAACTGGGTGGAGCGTGGGCTCATCAGATCCACGCTGTGGACTCAACACTCACCAGCACAGTCTGGTCATCGAGGCTTTCAAACAGGACTAACCCTGCTGGTCTCGTGTCCAGGCTGTGGCCCCATCCCGGCCTCTCTGGCCCGGCAGAGCTGCCGGCTCTCATCACGCAGCTGCATCGACCAATCCATGCTCTTCACATGGCAGTGAAGGTGGAATCTCACTGAGCTGCGACTGTGAGAAACTGAACGTTACAGAGTCATTCTGAGGAAAACGGATGAAGCTTCCACTGCAGTCTGTTTGCAACCAGCAAGATGAGCGGCCATATTTAAAAAAAAAAAAAAAAAAAAAAAAAAAAAAAAAAAAAAAAGAAAGGTTCATAAAAAAATCTGCTTATTTTTGTGCACGCAGCTTTCAAATCTGCATTCTAGGTCGTGCACATGAGTTTGTTGCTCACCTCCACCCACATCCCCGTGTCCTCTTTGGCAGCCATGTTTATGGTTCAATCTGCTGGTGGTGACATGTGGACACTTTTTAAAACAAGTTATCAGCGGTGTAGTTTTTGATCTGAACATGTTCCATGAATGGTTCTAGTCAGAGGGGAGCTCCTGTGCAGGAGTGAAACAGATGTTCAGACCCGTTGGAGTCACCTACAGGAACTACAACAGGAGAAAATTTCCCACACAAACTTTCAGAACGAGTTGAGAGCTCAAGTGACGGAGCTGCGAGCCTCTGACTCACTGGGAAGCAACACGAACGCTGGAGGAGATTATGGAGACACCTTGTAGACGTTATTGAGTAGTGTCCAGCAGTCCCAGCCCAGTTGGAGAAGTGTTTCCATCCATTTGGTCGGATTAAATGGTTCTGAAACGATGCGTTCGGTGTCTGAAGGAGGCTTCCTAAAATTGTCACAATGTCACGATAGGGAATGTTCTTTTCTCCGATGTGATTTTTGATAAAAGATAATATTCTGTCCTTCACACACCAACATTGACTCAGTGTGCCGACAGTTTACAGTTTGCAATAACCTTTTAGCAACAAAACAAAGATTCAGCCCAGAGTCCCTGCTTCTATTTTGCAGAGAGCAGGAAGGGACAATAGTCCGTCTCTTCTGCACGGTGTCCTTGTGTGACTTTGTCTGAGGAACAAAAGACACCTTCCACAGGCCACAGGATGAGTCAGACTCTTTGCGTTGAATTGCAAATACAGCCATCCAGATCCCCCCACCCCACCCCCCAGCCCCAAACCCAATCCACTGATTATGATTCTGTGTGCCTCCGTAAATATCCTCTCTGCAGATATAAAGTGGGATAATTTGTTTTGCTGGAAGGCTTCCATATAAACCACTTCTACTCAAAGTGCTTTACAATGACGAAGACACAGAATTTGCTTCTGCTGCAACACTACAAGTCATAATGGAAAAAAAAAAACACTCTGGAAGAATAATGATTTTTATTTTGGAGGGTTCCCTCCTTCATGTGGATGCGAGGTCTGAAGTGGACTACAACGAGCTGCTTTGGGAAATAAAATTATCATAAACACGAGTCCTTCTGTTGGTAAATATTCCAGGAAAAACCTTTATATTGCAGAACGGAGCATGGAACGAGTAACATGATTTTATTATTTTTAAACGCAGGTATTGATGAAAATATTTAGGATTTATAGATGAGCTCATATAGAGTTGGATGTTTATTCAGCTCAAAATACTAAATTATACATTGGAAGGAGATGAATCGCTACAACTGGAGTTTATTGTCTAACTTTATAAATGCTGCAGGAGCTGAAGGGCTCTCAGTCCTGATCCTTCTCTCCCTGCAGAGGCACCGTTTAGGTTTTATTGTGCTGTTTTTACACAGTTATCAGTAATCAATATCTTACCTGCAGTCAAACTACTCAGAGTATTATCTGTTTGGAAAACCATCCTGAAGTGTTGTCAGGGGAGAGAATTGTCTTAAAACAGCTACGATTAACAAGAGTTTCACTGAATGTTGTGTTACGAGCTGTTACGGTCGTCACTTTGAATTATTATAACAGCTAAAGTACAAAAAAGTACTCAAAGTAAAGTTCAATCATGTCATCTGGACAAGTTCCTTTTTGAGAGAAACGTTTCGTCTTTCACCTTAAAGACATCATCAGTCTGTCACAAACAGTTACTGTAATTTCCAGACTATAAGCCGCTACTTTTTTCACACACACTGAACACCGTGGTTTATACAATGCTGCGGCAATTTTATATTTATTTATTTATTGGTGAGCTAACGAGCTTCATGCAGCCAAATCATTTTTACACCAGATGTCCTTCCACAGACCAGCGAGCTACCACAGCCCTCTGAGTGGAGCAGAGCTGCCATCGAGGGCGCCCGTGGGAGCAGTCTCTCACTGACATATTGAATATTTTAATTTTAAGTTCATGTGTCCTGCAGGAACAGCAGAACATCACATCTCGTCGGTGTGTTTCCAGACACGAGTTGAAGCTTCTGCCTGCAGGAAATGAAGAACACGAGGAAAAACAGAACCGACAGCTTTACACGGTCTGCGTTTAATCTGAGGGCGAAAGAAACGAGAGCGTCTGAATCACATTTACAGGAACTGATGAAAACTTTAAGGACATTTTCTAAAAGAGCCTCAACGTTGACATTTTGTCAGAAGTTTCTACTATAGTGTTTAAACAAACCCTCACTCCCAATAAAACTTGTGTCCTTTGTTTTATGTGAAAAAAAGAGAAATGGCATCAATTTGTCTTTGATTTGATCTTTGTAAAGAATAAAAAAGAGAAGCGGGCTGCGGTCCAACACAACGAAACACGAGTTTTATTCTCCAGTCAGTCCCAAAGACGACTTTCACCAGAAGAAAAGACCAAAACAAACCAGCAGGAGATGAACTTACTTTAATTCCAGTTCTAATTTCTCTCAAATGAGTTGCCTAGTCCTTAAAAAAAGACAACGTTACCTTCAAAACATCATTAGCTGTTTGACAAACAGCAGCTGCCACCAAAAGCCAAAGATCCAATCAGATCCAAACATCTCGTCATTAACATCACATTTCAATTGGATTAAGAAGATTTCTGAGTCGGGTAAAAACTCACCGACAAAGGAGAACACCGGCGAACGGAACAAATCGGTTCTGACGGTTTAGTTTTAATCTGGAGTCGGAGGTCGGGGTCGTCAGCAGAGATGAAATTAAGCAGCCGCTTCAGTTTCCTCTGCAGCAACATGTTCAGTCAGAATCAACCAAAAAGGCTGAAGAGACGCTCAGATCCAGATCTGTAAAGAAATGCCTCGAGAATCAGGAGGGAATTAAAATTTTATCCTTCTGCTGGTTAAAAATGGATGTGAGACTCTGAAGGACAAAAGTTTTAGTGTTTTAACTCAGGAGGAGGAAAATAAGGCAGAAAGAAAATGAAATAAATCTGATTTTTTTTAGTTTGAGAAGTAGAAATTACTAAAATACTGTAAAAATTTTAATGAACTCTGATTTTTATTGAAATTAGCTCGCAGACATGCACAGCGCAGAAAAGTATGTCAGATAAACTGATGGGATGAAACAAGAAAAAGACAAAAATTAAAGGAAAAAAAAATCAGGAAATTTCAGTTTTGAGTCAGATTTTTTTAAAACCAAAACCTGGAAAATAATTTCCTGCTTCTCCCAAGATTAACAGAGAAATGACAAAAACAAGGTTTGAAA
>JARVLU010000583.1:26808772-26823404 GCA_031762415.1 Simpsonichthys santanae | reverse complement strand
AAGCAAGAAAATAGGCCACGCTTGTCATCCTTATTTCTCGTCAACAGAGGCAGCCCGCCTGCATTAAGGAGCGCAGTGAGAAATGTCACACGGAGAGGCAGGAGGGCTCAGATCAGTCTCTGTATTAGTGTCAGGAACATGGGGGAGATTAAGGGAGGGGGGCGACGGGGGGAGACGCCCATGAAAAGTATCCATTTCTGCGCAGCTGCCTTCACTGCGGTGGGGATAATCTAAATGAGATGATTTGCAAAGTGGGGAGGCAAGGTGGAAGGAGTTGGAGAGGGCTGAGGGGGAAGGACAAACACCGAGGGCGGGGGGCTAAAATCTGAATAATCTGCTGATCTCCTTCTCTTCCCCTTGTTTTCGTGCTCTAACTGGGCCTGGAAACACACCAGAGGCTGTTGATTTAAATGCACCACGGACGAGATTGACTCTCATTAAAGGCAAGGACGTCGGAAAGAGTTGAGCTGACGAAGAGCCGAAGAAAACACAGAACAACGAAAGATGAAAAAGAAAGAGAAGAAGAAACAACCAGCCATATTTAAAAAATAAATCAGAGAAACTGCATTTCCTGCAAAAATACAGTGTGAATGCTTATAGTAGAAGAACAGCTGATATTAACTAAAACGTGCTGGAAAAACAGCTAAAATCAGCTAAAACATGCTGAAATGTAAGAACAGCCTAAATGAGAATAAATCAGAAAGCACACATTTGCTGAATTAGATTTGAATAAGCAGAAATAAGCATAAAAATGTGAAAATAAGATTAAAAAAGCTAAAATTCACAATGAAAAAAACATAGAAAGAAAAAAATACTGTACAGTATATCTAAAAAGTAGCCGAAAACGCAGAAAGCTTAACCTATTATAAGGAAGTGGAAAGAGCTGAAATGAGCTGAATAAATGTGGATTTAGCTGAAAAGCTTAAATTTGTATAAAACAGCTAAATAGTAGCTGAAATACAAAAACAAATCTGAAACTAGCTGAAAAAAGCTAAAAAAGAGTGCAAGTTGAAATTAGCAGAAAGAAGTTAATTAGGCTTAAAGTAGCAGAAATTACTATGGAAAACTTGAATTTATTTGAAAATAGCTGAAATTAGCTAAAGGTTTTCTGAAAAGGCAGAACAAGCTTCAATTAGCATAAGAACGCAGAAAGAATACATTTGCCCAATTAGGCTGAAAGAAGCAGAAATTAGCACAAAAAAAAATCAGAAATTACGGTATATGACAAATACTTAAATAAGCAAAAAAGCAGCTGAAAAGAAGCTAAAAAGCAGAAAAAAGCTGAAATTACAAGAAGGCAGTGCAGAGAGCAGAACGTTTGTCTGAAAATAACATTTCAATGAGTGCAAAAAATGTGGAATTAGCTGAAAAACTGAAATTAGCATAGAAGCAGCTGAATAGTAGCTGAAATAGTAGAAAAAAGCTGAAACTTGCAGAAATAAGCTGAAAGGATCATTACAAGCTGAAATTTGCAGAAAAATTTAGAAGGACAAAAATGTTGTAGTTAGCAGAAAGAATCTGAAAAGAGCACAAAACAGCTGAAAGAAACAGCTGGAAAAAAACAGCTGAAAGTAGCAAGATGAGAACTGCGCTGAAACACGTAAAGAAGAAAAGTGGATCACAGTAGATCGAATGCTTGATAAACATTCAGACAATAACCAACTTGTGCTGTTTTATTCTGTGAATTCACAGCTGAAGCAGGTTTGGTTGTTTTAAACAATCAAACTTTTTTGGGATTTGCTGACGCCATGAAACTTTGAAACAACATATTTTTCCCTTAAATTGATAAATTCTCTCAGTTTAAACTTTTGATCTGTGATTTGTGTTGTATTCTGAATAAAATATTAGATGTTGGCACCTCCACATCATTGCATTCAGTTTTTATTCACTATTTGTTTCGTGTCCCAACTTTTTGGATACATGCTGTAAGTAAACAGTTAAACTGTTGATAGAGACTGTAGACTGTGACAAGCTTCTGGTTAAGATTATAGCATCTATTTGAAACTTCAAAGGACTGAATATTATAACCTGCCAGGCTAATTATTACAAAGTAATTAATGTCGCTGCTGATCAACAAGCATCAGTATTAAATTAAAAAACTTTCATAACAAACAGCTCCTTCCGGTGGACTGGTGAGTCACAGATAGAATGTTGTAGGAAAAGTTTCTCAGTTACATTCTCGTTTATTAAACAGCTTCATTTTGCTTTAATGGCCGTCAGTCACGAGGGTTCAACTAATTCAACATCGTATAATATAAACTAGCATCCTTTAACAGAGGTTAACCAGTAGCTTCTAAAGTGTTTAGATGTTTTTATTCCTCTTTTGAACACTGATCTGAAACATCTCTAAGTGTTCGTTCAGTCACAAGGATCACCAGAAATGACATTTTATGTCATAAAATGATCGGCAGCAACAGCATCCAGTCCAGATGTTGTTACTATGTAAACTGAGCGAAGACAACATTTAAAACTCATTCAAAACGTGACACCAAAGAGAAAGTAAAGATCAAGTATGACTCTGAGAAGATGTAAAATAGATGTTATTTTTTTCATCAGGTATGGTGTAGGAACACATTGTCCACATAAGAAAACGTGCAAAAAGTTTTCCATCTTTTGAACCGGTGCATCATCGCCCCCTGCAGGACCGGAGGGTGAACCTGCAGCCTTACGAGTCAAACACTAAAAACACCCTGGGTGTGACCACATGTGGACAAGGACAGCACGCAGCAGCCAACTGTCACCCAGACTCACTGAGCGCTCTTTAATTATCTCCCACACAGCCAGCGTCACACATAAATGAGCTCACACGGACCTTAAACGCACCTATTAGCCCGAAGACACGGAATGCTTCAGAGTACATCTGTATCACCCTCTGACCCAGACACAGTAATTGTACATCATACACTCTGCTTAATTACCCCTGATGACACGGACAACCTTGAACACAAGCACACACGGTTCATTAAATTACCTTTTGAGCATCAACCAGTCCTACGTATTCCAACACACACCTAGCTACCAGGGTTTCCATGACGATCGTTACTTCTTCACGCAGCTCCACGATGCAACAGTGAGAACCGGATATTTCCCGTCTGAATCATCTTCACGGGCTTCATCAGGGATTCCAGCCCCTGCTTTTCATCTCCGCGCCGCTCTTCTCACTTTTCATCAGTGAGGAAGTAATCAGAGGCCGGACAAGCAAGACGGAAAGAGAAATTAAACATAAAGACACACACACGAGGAATGGATGGTGACGGGCAGGAAGAGGCAGCAGAACGAGTCAAAACGACTCTTCAAGCGTCTTGTTTTTAGTCTTTTTCTTGGCCCGTTGAGCCTCGCTGTGCTCGCCCCTCAAACACTGTCAGTTTTAAACGGGTGCTTTCTGACACAGAGCGAGCAGATGGATAAAAACACAAACAGACGGGAGAGGAAACGAGAGGGAGGAGAGGAGGGATGGAGGGAAAGCGGGTGGTGGGTGTGAATAAAAAATGGGCAGACAGATGATGCAGAGAAATGGATGCAAATGAAAACAGTAAAGTTGATTTCTGCAAAAACCACACACTCAAGACAAAAACAGGCTTCCATGAGCACAGACGCACAACACAAACACACACAAACGCACATTAAGTGTAATGAAGTTTAGGCGTTTAGCCGCCTCCTGCAGGGGTCTTAAACTTCAGGAGGTTTGAAAGAACCTCTCCACTTTCCTCTTCAAGCTCAGAGCTTATTTAGCATCCAGCTGCTGCACGCAGGCGCTCACACAAACACTTAATAAGAGACTCGTTTACGCACAAAAACAGACGCACCTTTCTCCAACTCCTGGCTCCACTTGCCTTAATAACCCCATTTTGCCTGGAGTGGATATTCACAAGAAACAAACCTCCCAAACAGGCATTTGGTGCAAATCGCTGCTCCCCAAAAACAAACGTAAGCTCCTCGGCTCACGTTTGGCAGCACTTCTGCACAACCCAGCTGCATTCCTGGTCTCCACTTCACTCCATTTCTTTTGAATGGTTTTGGTCGACGTGAACGACGACCAGCGGAGCCAAGTGACACAACTCAACAGGAATGTAAAGTCAGCGAGGGAGCAAACTGCTGCCAACAGGTTTACAGAGCCCTGAACTGGGCAGTCGTAAAAACAGTCATAAAAACAGTCTTTTAGGGGGCGGGGCATCCGTTCCGAGTAGTTCAACAATTATTAGTAGAAAGATTTCTTTACAAAATGATTTACACTGCAGAACATAAGGCTGGAAACGTTTAAACTCAACAGAATTTTAGTCTAAAAATGTCCAACAAGACCTTTCTGAGCGCTGGAATGTCTCATCTTGCACGTCAGCAGGTATGTCATGTGATCAAATACCATTTCTAACCCAACAGATGTACATTTATTTCCTTAAATTAGAATCTAGCTGGGTCAGATCAAGTTTAATTTAGGGTCTGCTCGTCATCCTTCGTTTTGTCTTGTTACAAGTTCCCAATGCTGATTTGTAATTGTGATTTTTTAAAACTCTTTCATACAAAAGTGCAGTGTCATGTGAAAGTAGCTGTTCAGAGTAAAATGTCATATTTCAATGTTAAGGCAGCAAAGTGAAAACATTTATATTTTAGATCTTTCATCTCACAAATAACTAGAGAAACTGCATTTCCTGCAAAAATGCAGTGTGAATGCTTACGGAAGAAGAACTTGCTGAACACCAGCTGAAATTAGCTATAAAAAAAAAAACATGCTAAAACATAGCTGAACTAAAAGAACAAGCCTGAATTAGCGTAAGAAAGCAGAAGGAACACGTATGTGCTGAATTAGATTTAAATAAGCAGAAATAAGCACAAATATTATAGGAAATTGGCTAAACAGCTGAAATTAGCTAAAAATGTAACTGAAAAAGTAGGACAAGCTTAAATTACCAGAAATTAGCATAAACTATTGAAAATTATCTGGAAAAAAAAATGTATTTGAAAAAAAAAAAAAATGCTGAAAAGTAGCTAAAAACAGGGAAGTTTAAATTACCAGAAGGAAGTGGAATTAGCTGAAATGCTCAAAACATGTGGAATTAGCTGAAAAAGCTAAATTTAGCACAAAACAGCTAAAAGGTAGCTGAAAAGGCAGACAATGCTGAAACGAGCAGAAAAAAGCTGAAAGGTGCATAACAAGCTGAAAAGTGCAGACATTACAATGAAAAAGTGGAATTTATCTGAAAACAGCTGAACTTAGAAATTGTTTAAAAAAGGCTGAAAACGCAGAACAAGCTTAAATTAACAGAAGCAGAAACAACACATTTGCCCAGTTAAGCTGAATGAAGCAGAAATCAGCACAAAAATGTGGAAATAAAAAAAAGGCTAAAATTAGAGAAAAAAATGTCTTAAAATTAGCTTAAAAAAGCCGTAAGAAACTTAAATTACAAGAAAGTGGAGAGAGCACTGTTTTTTTTTTTTTTTGTCTGAATTAGGCTTAAAATGTTTAAATGAGTGCCAAAAAAGGTGGAATTAGCAGAAAAAGCTAAATTAACATCAAAACAGCTAAACAGTAGCTGAAATAGAAGGAAAAAACTGAAATTTGTAGAAATAATCTGAAAGGAGCACAGAACAGCTGAAAGGTTCTGAAAGTAGCTAACAAAATGTTTAAATGTGCTCAAGGAAGCTGAAGCAGAACAAAATGTGAAAGGAGCATTAAAAGGTTGGAAACAGATCTAAAGATTTGATGGATGGAAAACAAACTCATATAATTTTCTAAAGAGGAAAAAAAAATGGCAGAATAGGCTAAATTTTACAAAAAGCTAAAGTTGCACCAATACCAAAAGTCTTAGCAGGACTGTCCTGAAAGAGCCGAACGTTTTGATTTATGATTTGTTGAAACAGCTGAAAAGTGCGGGACGAGAAAGATGCTGAAAAATGTACAGAAGAAAAATGGATCACAACAGAGTGAATGCTTCGTAAACATTCCGACTATTGAGATTTACAGCAGTGCTAACAGCTGATTTCCTCAGGATAATCTGGCCATTCAGGTAAAGAAAAACTGATCATGAAGTGCTTTTAAAAAGGTTTTAGCCAAACTGCCAGTATAAATTGGAGTTTAGGTTATTTCAAATGGTAGAGTTTAGCTCCTGCTCAGATTAGCTACCAGCTTAACATTTTCACAAGAACTGCTTTAAACAGAGTTCATTTAACCTCAGTCTGCTCCAAGTAAGACATTTTTACTTAACTGTGCTCCACTCAACCCCTTTAATGTCATTTTAATGACTGTAAAAGGTTACAGTGTTCACACAGCAGCACTTCCCACTTTATTTTTAAACTGACATCACATATTTCAGATTTATTTTTACTTTTTAAACGTGCGGTCCTTCTATGAGCAGCTTTATGAGAATTTTTAAAAGCCTGGTGTGAAAGTAACATTCTGTTTCCTTTCACGGACACACTCTGTCGAGCTGATATTCCAGAAGCAAACGAAAATGTTTGCTCAGACAGCTCATCTTGACATTTCCCTCCCGTCGCGTGTGCGATTATGTGACATCCTCCAGCAGTCCGTAATTATGTATGCCTTGAAAATGTGCATCTTGTGTGAGACGAGTGCTCTGACCTGAAGAGGCTCCAATCACTCCGTGTCTTTTAACACAGCCACGCTCGCAGTGAACGTCCCACCAATTAGCTTCTCCTTCTTATTACAGGTAAGGCTGCTGGCGGGGCGGCGCAGACGTTCAGTCGCTGATTTGATCAAACTCAGATTGCTACCTGTAAAACGTAAAATGAACACTCGTGTCCCGCTGGGCCGGCTGGGCGGCCTGTGATTATTGAGAAACTAGATTTCTATCTACGGCTGAGATCCCACTTTGAGTTTATTTTCTCAACTACGAGCCATTTAAACGCCTCGAGGCGTTTTTCTTCTTATAAAACTCAGTTCTTTTCTCACTGAGTGCGATTACAAGAAAACCACAGGTTGCAAAGGAGCAGCTCACAAATGACTTGTTTACCGGACGGTTCTGGGAGGCCGACCTGCTGCAGGGTTAGAGGTTTACTGGAAAAAAAAAAACTGTCCTGCAAAGTTTGTCTTCCTCCTCATTATTTTGTCTTCTGTGGACACGACGCTACGCTTGAGTCCAGGCTGCAGATTCCCATGGGTTTAATTTGTTAGCCGTCCCTCGTCCAGAGAAAAGGAGCTGCTTTCTTTCTGAATAAACTGCAGCCTGGAAGGTTTGGGTGAATTCCCACAGTTGGAAAACACTCCTAACAAACCAAACCACTTGGTTTTTGGACGAGGACAGAGGATTTTTTAAAAGGGACTTTTGTTGGGTTTTATTTATGCAGACAGAAAGTAACTATGTGGTAAATTAGAGGATTTATCTGTAACTGGTTTGAGAAGAATCTCATACTGAGCGTCCAACAGGCACATGATGTCCTGTAGAATATTTTTCTTATGACAGAAAACTGGTAATCACATGAAATCAGATATTTAGCTGTTCAATCATGCTGTAAATAGTTTTTTAAACCAGGGGTCCCCAACCATGGTCCATGAAGAACACAATCCTGAATGTTTAAGCTGTTTCCTCCTAAGACACACCTGATTTTAATAAATGGCTGATTTCAGCTTCTGCTGAATGAGAAGACGTAATTAAATCCCAGAACCAGGTGTGTTGGTGCACGAAAACAACTGAAACATGCGGGATGGTGTTCCCCAAGGACCAGTGTTGGGTACCCATCTTTAGTTTGGAGAAAAAGAGTTTAACTCTGACCTGAATGACAAGCTAAACTATTCGGAGTCATGGTTTTAAAGTGGATCACTGCTGTCTTAGACCCCTACAGACAGGAACCAGTAAGTTCTGTGCAGAACAGAGCACAGGACAGTTGGCACTCGTTGCTGCGAGGCGGGCAAGCAAGTAGCTCATTGTAGCAGCTACAGTGGTGTGTTTGTCAGGCATCATCACATTTACAGAAGAGCAGGAGACAAATGAGCTGCAGTGTGTTTATAACCACCATACTTCAAGCTTTCAGCTACAACTTCTGTCCAAAGAGCGTCTCCACGTTTATCTGGAACCAAGACCAGAGCTACAGCTGTTAGCGTTTGGGGGAGGGTTGCAACAAGAATCAAACATAAAATCCAGTTTAAACCTCCAGAATGATCTACTCTGTAAATACTGGACACGAACTCAACTATGTGTGTTTGTGTTTTCATCGAGGTGCCAACGAAGAAGTTAAAGTCTTTTTAACTTCTGTTGAGCGTTCTGGTCAGACTTTACAGTTTGAATGAATGGCAGCAGCAGCAGCTAGCTGTGGGACTTCTGGTGCGGCCACGGATATTGTTGTAATTCTGCTGGAACAACACGCAGCGTCAAGTTTTATTATGGACTACTTTACATTTACTTTTTTTTATGCAAAAATCCTCCATTTAACTTTTACCTCATCAGTCCAGTCCAAGTTAAAACTTTTCCTCCAAACTGAGGTCGTTCACAAAGTTATCTACAACATGTAAGATATTTATTGTTCCAGAGGACTCCATTTAAAATAGATCTGAACATGACATTAAAAAAATATTATTTTACATCCTAAATAAATATGAAATGGTTTTAAATGAAGCTAAATTTTTTTAATTTCAGTTATGTTTTGTTACAAACATCAGATGCTGTAATTGATCATCATTTTAGTCATTCTATAAATTAAACGCTTTACAATACAGTTCAAAATCTTAAATGATTAACAACTGTCAACTTTTTTAGAGATAAAAACTAAAATCAAACAATTTATCAGTGTCAAATAAAAAACAGAGAAGACAACCTAAAGTTTCATCTCTTCTCAAACCATAAAAACATGTTAAATTTAATTATTTTAAGGCTTTTTAACAGTAAAACCTTAACGGTGCTCAGTTCGTGCGAGTTTTCTCTTCAAGAAGTTGAACCCAGCAGTGATGAGAAAATGGCCTCGTTCAGCCGAACGTGTCCAAATGAAGAATCATTTAACGCAGATCACCCGTGACCCATCAGCAGCTGGTGCTTAGTCACTGCTCACGAGTCGCACGCTGCCGCTGCACGCTCGTGCTCGGCGCCATCAACTCGAGTGGGTTCAGGAGTTTAATGAACGTGACGCTGGCACCTACATGTCTGTAGCTTCATTCATTCCATGTAAATTCTGGGTAATGTTATAGGTTCGAGTGCACGTACATGTATGAGCATGTCACGATCCAAAGCCCAGGCTCTGCTCTCTAAACGTGCACAGTTAAATATCTGCTGCTGCAGCGTGTGGATTCTGGTCGTGCAGCCTGATTCTGCTCGGCTGAATGCAGGGAGCTGATTGGACCCAGACCTCAGCTGTACTGATCACGAAAACCAAGCTGGGTGGAAAACAGCCAACACCACCCCCCCCCCCCCATCTCTCCACCCCCTTCCCTCTGCTCACACTCGATTCATCTCCATCTCAGCGTTGCCTCCCTCCACCACTCCACACCCCCCCCCCCCCTTAAATTGGGCGATTTGTGGTAGGGTGACTCATTTATGAGCAAATCTTGACCGCGGATGAGAGGGGACTTAAAGACAAAGGGGGAGCGGGGGCTTAAAGGGGCCTCAGAAAGCAGGGGAGGAAAGAAAGAACAAATGTGTGCTTTCATGCTTCTGCTCATTTCAGATGGACCACTTTCACTAAAAGTAAAGAAAAGAAGAGGAGGAGGGAGAAGAGGGAACTAGTGATGAAGGACATGGCAAAGCCCCATTTGGATGAGATTGGAACAGCTCTGCTCTGATTCCCGACTCCACCCACCCCCGTGTGGTTGGGGAATAATCAGTAAACAGCAGGACAGCCGTGGTATTTGCTCATATAGAGATGTTTTATATTTTCCAGCTGAACCCTCAGAACTAAATCCTGCAAATCCATCCATCTTCTTTGAACAACTGAGTTTGCTCACCTGGCTGCAGCACAGTCCAGGTGTTCGCAGTAAAAAATAAACTAAATAAATAAATAAAGCAAAACAAGTTATTTTTACATTCAATGGCAGGAAGACCACGAAACTCCTCACAGAAAGAAGGACTCAAGAAGGTGCTACTTACTGACCCACTCTCCACCAAACATCCACAAGCCCCGCCCATAACAACACCTATACATGGACAACCTTTTCCCTACAGTCCCAGGTTCAAACGTAATACAAACTTTATTTTCACTTTAGGTATTTTTACTTTGGTTCATATATGGTTTACACATATTTTATTCTTGGTCCAGACAAGAACACAGAAACTGGAGCAAAAGCTGGTGGTCATTAGGTGGAAACGACATTAAAAATAATATCACATCAACGTACAAAAACGTCTACTACAATTTTCAAAAAACAGTAGCAGTGTGGGTTTATTATTCTTTCTCAGTGCATGACCCAACACGTACTGTCAAAACAGTTAGGATAAAGTAAGCCAGCATGTGCTGCAAAGTCATAACCTCTGTTTTTATTAAAATATACACATTTAGTTTAAAATATTTACATTGTGAAACCTTTGCAAAGTAAAAACTAAATATATTCAAACCTGATTTGTTAAATCATATTTATTTGATAGATTTCAGTTTGTAAATGTAAATAATGAATCTTCTTCATATACCAAAGTTGCTCATGGAGTACCTCAGGGTTCAGTGCTTGGACCAATACTATTTACCTTATATATGCTTCTATTAGGTAAAGTTATTAAACAGCATTGGATAAATTTTCATTGTTATGCTGATGATACACAGTTATATTTGTCCATGAAACCCAATGAATCCAGTTACTTAGACTACAAGCATGTCTTAAAGACATAAAAACCTGGATCACTCTTAATTTTCTGCTTTTAAACTCAGACAAGACTGAGATTGCAGTTTTTGTACTAGATCATGGAAACAGGAGGTTGAAATGAGTTTCCTCTTCAGAGTAGCTGGACTCTCCCTTAGAGACAGCGTGAGACGTTCAGTTACCAGGAAAGATTCAGAGTAGAACCACTGCTCCTCCACATCGAGAGGAGCTAGTTGAGGTGGTTCGAGAACGTCAGACTGGGAGGAGACCTCAGGGAAGACCCAGGACACGCTGGAGAGACTATGCCTCTCTGTTGGTCTGGGAACACGACTCGACTTTGGAACAAGCAGAAGATAATGGATGGATGAGTGGATGATTAAATCAGAGCTTATCTAATTAAGCTGTGACTGTTGAGATACTAGTTGGTAACAAACCGTTAAAACCAAGAAAATACATGGACTTTACTCGTGTCTGGCTGAACTCAGTGTTTGATTCAAGTGACGACCAAGCTGTGTGGTCATGTTTTGAGCGGCCAGTTTTCAAAAATCACAGTCAATTTTTGTGTGCACGACTTACAAAAATGGATTCTTGGCTGTCCATATTATCTTGTGCCCACCTCTCCACCCACCTGGGTTATTCTGTGCCCACCTCCGCAGACATCCCACATTTATAGTTTACTCTGCTGGAGTTCACTTTAAAAATGAAGACGGGCAGACTCAGACTAGCTGTTTTCATCACTCGCATGATTTGGACTCGATGAGAACGTTCGAGCAGGTGTCCAGCGCTACAGAAAAGGGCTGGAGATGTTCACAGTAACTGATGATTTGGAGAGAAAAGTTGCTGCACAAATGTTTTGAACGTTTAAACTCGTGACGAGGCTGCACACCTCTGGTGAGAACCCCACAAAACTTCCAAGACCTTCTGGAGACATTCAGAAGACACTCTCCTGAACACCTTTCACCAACTAGTCGCAGCCCGGTGAGAACCCATGTTTGTGTTTGCTAACGTTAATTAGCCAGGGCAGCCATCTTGAATTGAGTTATGCTAAAAATTACTCAGCTGTAGACGTTCATCTAATGATTACTTTGAAATATGTTTTCAAATACTTTCACTGGTTCACGAGATAAATCATCAAACCACCAGACAACTACAGGATCGTAGTTAGGCGTTTATGTTAGTTAAATCTTAATTTGATTGATCTAACTTTGCCTTTTCGCTGACTCTTATCTAAGAGTCGGAGTGTTAGCAGTTCAAGCAGAAATCTCCAGACCTCTCCTCCCGGACCAGCAGTCAGAGATACGATCCCTTCAGAGTCTGGAGTCTGGTCCCAGGCCTTCAGTCGTGTCAGGGACACCTCCCCTGGTAGACGTCTGAGAGCCATCGTAATCGACCCTTTAAAGTGCCTCTCCTCCACGAGCACCTCCCTGAAGACCATCCTGTCCCTCAGGCAGAGTCCAGACGTCCTTCAGAGCAGCTCACTGTGGTTGTTTCCCTCTTCACAGCAAAACAGCAAAGATGCTGCCAAACACTCATAAATCACTTTAAAAAAGACAAATGTGTTAAAAAACAACTATTAAAGTAAATTTAAAACGTTGTTGTACCAGGAACAAATCTTTATTAGAGTCTACAATGAGTCCTAACGTCGTCTGAAGCTGCTGTAGAGCCTTCACACTGTTTACATGTGGATTTTTATGACGACACTTTGTTTACCGTGCTGCTGTGGCACTTACAAGCTTTCATTACGATCACAGATGCTTAATGGGTGTTATTTCTGTCAAGCGACAATCTGCACATCAATCACACAAAATCTGGCTGCTGCTTCTATAACCGTGCGGGATGACGGATAATTAAATCCAAAACACTGTTGGTGAAACAACCCCCTGAAGTATCAGATCCTCCTGCCTTTAAGGGTTTTTCTGCATCCACCCTTTTCTCAGACACCCCTTCTCCTCTCCTCCCTCTTAACCTCCAACCCACCCTCCATCTCCTCGCATTGATCAGCTTGAAGTGGATTAGCTTGCAGATTGTGATAGCAGTCTGACCCTGAACATGGTGACTAATTAAAAGACAGCATGCTGCTCTGCAGGATTACAGCCTGGACCATTAGTACACCCTAATAAACACTTAAAAACGTCACAGAAATGCAGATTTTATGGGTATTTTTCTGTGCATGCACCGTTTGCATATCTGTGCAGCATTTGGCTTTTTATTTGTGGCTATAAAATGCAGGTATATACTGTAAGAGAAGTAGAAAAAGTAAGTAGTCTTGGCTCAGGGTCTTTAACATTGAAATGGAATGCTGCAGCAGAAGCACAGAGGTAATCATGAGCTGCTCCCTTGCCAAGCTTTAGCTACCTGTAACATCTGACCCTGCAATTTCAGTGAAGAATGAGCCCCCGCACGAGCCCAATGCCAAATGTTCCTACAACAGAAAAAAGATCCATGCAGGGGCAAACCCACAGCGTGTTTGTGCATGTAAATGGCAGCGCATAGCCATTTGTGCATCTGCACCACATAATAAAGCCAGAGATGTATGAACGCTGGGACTATATGAGATGCTTACAGTGTGCTGCGTGCAATCCTTCTGCAGGATTGGAGGGAACTCCGACATGTAATTCTGCCTGAAACCAGCCGGCTGAGGAGGTCTGGATTTAGACTCAGAAATCCAGAGAAGAGAAACAGGAGAAGTGAAGAAATGGAAAGGATCCTGGGGGAAATGGGCAGAGTATCATGAGCGTGGGCTCATTTATGCATTTAGGAGTCACCCACATGCCGCCCGACCCTGATTGAAACCATCGGCGCCTCGGCTCGGCGAGCTCACGCTTCTTTTAGAAGCAAATGAGAAAGTCTGGGCTGTTTGGAGCGCACGGGCCCCAAATGTAAAATATTTAGACACAGAGCGAAGAGAAACAGGTATCTGTCAAATATTTATAACGTATAGCGCTCATGCAGCCCACTCCGCCTCCAGGCTTCAAACTCAGTCGACAGCTGGAGGAAAAAAATACAATAAAGTGCGTCTAACAAGTTTCACAAACGTGCAAAAATTTAGATGTGAAACCCCGTTCTTCTGTCGTAATTACAGCGCGGATGGATTCAGGGAGCTTTTGGTGATGCATTAAAACATCAGGCCCCTCGGTGAGATGTCATGTCAAAAACTTATTAATATATCATCTCCAGCTTCAACAGTGCCCAGCAGCTTCATGCTCAATCAACTGAACAAAGAAAACGTCTCATCAAAAACCTTCACCTGAGATGTTTCTAATTTCTTGTGCAACAACTGGAACATTTCACGTCACAGACGAACCCGTCAGAACAGAGATGAGGCAGAAACTGCAACTTCCTGGAGTCAGACAGAAACTTTAACGTCTGATCTTGTGACTTTAAAACATCTTAAAGAGTTGATCACTGGTTGGACATGATGAGATGTTGATGTGGTGCAGAGAACTTCATGAAGAGAATCTGGAAATATTCATTAAAATGTGTGACTCTTCCAACTATACAGCCCATAATCATTCACGAAAAGCTACACCTGACGGGACAGCAGGCGAGCAGGTCTTTTTACTCCGCTCCTGCTTCCTGGAATATCTTACAAAAAGATCTGAAGCTCTCGACCATGACTTCTCTAAGTAGCTTGCAGACATGTTCTTGTTTTTAGTTTTCTACAAATTCCTTATAGTAATATATCAGTTTTTGCTACTTTTTTGACATCTTAATTTAACTTGTTAATATTTTAAAATCTGTATGCCTCTTTTATAATTGCCTATTGTTGTCATCATTCTTTGTTGAAATCAGGTCCTCGAGGCTCAATGGGATTAACCTGCTTAAATTTTTTCATTCATTCAACCTTTATTTAGGCAGGTTAATCTCATTGAGCCTCGAGGACTCGTTTACAAGAGAGACCTG
>JARVLU010000583.1:26762672-26772995 GCA_031762415.1 Simpsonichthys santanae | reverse complement strand
TGAAAAAGTTGATTTATTTCAGTAATTCCATTCAAAAAGTGAAACTTTTATATTATATTCATTCATTACACACAGACTGATGTATGTCAAATATTTATTTATTTTAATGTTGATCATTATAACTCACAACTAATGAAAACCCCAAATTCAGTTTCTCAGAAAATTAGAATATTGTTAAAATGTTCAATACTGAAGACACCTGGTGCCACAGTCTAACCAGGTAATTAACTCAAAACATATGCAAAAGTCTTTAAATGGTCTCAGTCTAGTTCTGGAGGCTTCACAATCATGGAGAAGACTGCTGACTTGACAGTTGTCCAAAAAACGACCAATGACACCTTGCACAAGGAGGCAAGACACAAAAGGTCATTACTAAAGAGGGCGCACGGCTCATCAGCGCACGTTTAGCAGACACCCAAACGTCTGGCGTGCGGAGGACGGCCGAAGCACCGAGGCGGACATCATGTTATTACAACGTGGAGGATGAACGTGTCCGTTCAGGAGGTGACTGCACAACTCGGATCAACTGAAAATGGATTCTTTTGTTTTTAAACAAATTACCTATCCATTTGTTTTACCACAGATCAAATCTTTTGCCGTCTAAAAGAAACCACTCAGAGCTTCTGTTGGCTCAGAAAATCCTGCGTGTTTAATAAAGTGGAGCTCCGTGGCCCCCGGAGCGCTCGGAGCCAACGGCAGGTCGTCGCCAAGCGAGACGAGGCGGGATCAGCAGGATCACAGCGCCGTCACACAGAACACGAACGGACTGCATTTGGAATTTAACTGACAATAATTTATTGCAATCAAAGCATTTGTCAAAACGAGTTATTTTTGTCCTGAGTCGTGGAGAGAAGGGGAAGTGAAATATTCTCCGTCCGTCTTGTGAGTGGATGATTTTTTTAAAGTAAGTGAGGTACTGACTTCCATTTTGTCACGTGGCTGCATCCAGGCATGTGAAAGGTTCCCATGGAAAATTGGGTGGCCATGTCAAAATCCAAGATGGCCACCACCATATATGTGTGTTTGTATGTGTGGTCGGCCACCTTGATCAATTTTAACTTTACTTTCTAGTTTAAATTTTGCTTAAAGGTATAGCTCCTTCAAATGATTGGGGTGACCAAAGATTAATCTATAGGGGCCAGTGCCACCACTTGCCACCCCCTGGCTCCACCACTGTGCCTGGTTGTGGATTAAATCGCTCCCTCCACTCGGCAGGATCCGTCACTCGCTGCCTCAGATGAACTCCCTCTGTTCTTCTCCAATGTTTCTCCTCCCCACTTGAGTATTTTACACCAAAAACATTTAGGTTTGATTCGTCCCCATTTCAGTTCCAGACTAGAAAAACGCTCATCTCACAAACATTCATAATTTAACACCCCCAGGGACATCAGTGCACTGCGTATCCATTCAGTGTTTTGTTTTTTAACTTCTGACATCCTCAGAGAAACTTTGAGGTGAGGCAACACGATGGTCGTCCTAACTAAGAGCCAGCGAGTGGACGTGATGCGACGACCTGTGTGAGTTTAGTGGAGTCTTCTCTGTCGATGAACATGCAGCGCAGATCTACAGACTCTGTGGGATAGGCCTCCAGCTCCTCCTCCACCCGCACCTTCTGAGCCCCCACACCTGGAGAGAAAACAGAAAGAACTGATCAGTCCTCTGAGCGTGCTCAGTCGAAAACAGACAAAAAAGATCTAAATCACTTTAAAAAGTTGTAAAAATCAAAACAAAGTGGATGTAGTTGTTTTTTTTTTTCTTTCTAATTGTTTTGATTCAGTTTGAAACGTATTCGTAAAGAAAGAAAAAAACTTAAAGTTGATGAAAGAATCAGAATATTAAGTGTCTGATAACGAGTCTCTTCTGTTCAGGCTCTACTCGTTACATCAGGACCGTTCAACTAAACTGCTCAGAGGCCAGACATGCAGCAGTTCTTAAAGATTAACCCACTGGTGGGCCCAAGTGAGCTCACCCGTGGGCCTGATTTGGCTCGTGGGCCTCCAGTTGAGTAGCCTTGCATTATAGTAAAGAGACCCAAAGGGAGAGTATTCAAACAGGTGAGCTCCAGGAGCGCCGCAGCAGCTCAGGTGTTTGGTTCATTCTGTGCTGCTGCGGTCAGGAACCTGCGGTTCTGACCCAAACAGGTCGACCGGACCGGTTCACTGAGGACAAACGGAGCGCTGCTCTGCACGTTCAAACTACAACCGAGCTCAAAGTTTGGCGTTCAGAGTCAGAGATGGGAGCTGCGCAGCGCCAACCGCCCTGCGGAGCTCCTCAGAGCCCATTTTAAACAAGCGCAGCGTGTTTTCCTAAAATTCATCTCTCTCTGCACAACATTTCTTTAAGCCATATTTTTTTTTTTTTTTTCAGTAAAGTGGCACCATTCTGCTGTGATATTTCACTTCTTTTACAAAAATACCCGTTCCTGCCAGCCTCTCTATGCATCACCTCTGAACTGCTAAAAGTTGTGACAAGTAAACGACGCAGCTGAAAACATTTCATGCTTTTAACGGCAGCACAAAATCTCCAAGTGGAGAAACTTCTGCGCAGCAACAACCTGTCGTGTGTTGTAACATAAAGACTTAATAAAAGCTGACGTGAACCGTTGCACAAAACGTGGATTAATGTTCGTCTCAAAGCAGCTAAACTAATTGTTCATTGTTTAAAATCCACACATGCTGGAACGACCTCTGCAGGAAGTCCAGCTCTCACAGGCTCATCAGTTCTTAAGATTAATGGACTTTAATGAACTCTTAACGCTTCAAGCTGTGAAGAAGAATCAAACAAACGAGAGAATCTACATTTCCTGTGGAAATGCAGTGTGGATGCATATTACAGAAGAACTTGATGAAAAACAGCTGAAACTAGTTAAAACAACAGCTGAATTCTAGCTGAAATAAAATAGGCCCAAGTTAGAAAAAAAAAAAAAAAAAAAAAAGAACATATATTTGCTGAATTAGATTTAAAGAAGCAGAAATTAGCATAACAATTGGGAAAATTAATTAAAAAGCTGAAGTTAGCAACAACAGCTGAAAGAAGCTGAAAAGGCAGAAAGAAGCCAGAAGGAAGTGGAAAGAACTTAAATAAGCTCAGAAAATGTAAGATTTGTTTAAGATTTGCATAAAAAAGCTAAATAGTAGCTGAAATATTAGAAAAAGGCTGAAAATAGCTGTAAAAAGCTGAAAGGAACATGACAAGCTGAAATGAGCAGAAATAAGTTAATTAGGCTGAACGTAGCAGAAATTACCACAACAAACTTGAATGAATCTGAAAACAGCTGCTGAAAAGGTAGAACAAGCTTAAATTCACAGAAGAAAGCAAAAAAAAATAACACATTTGCCCAATTAGGCTGAAAAAAAGAAACGAGCACAAAAAAGTGAAAATTATTTGAAAAAGATTAAATTAGCATAAAAAAACTGCTGAAAAGTAAGAAGTTGAAACTATGAGGAAGTGGAGAACACAATTTTTGCTGAATTAAGCTGAAAAACTTTGAAATGAGTGAAAAAAAAATGTGGAATTTGCTGAAAAGGCTTAAATTAGCATAAAACAACTAAATAGTGGGTAAAATAGTAAAATAAATGCTGAAACTTGCAGAAATAAACTGAAAGGAGCATAACAAGCTGAAATTAGTAAAAAGAAGTTAGAAGAACAAAAATGTTGTAGTTAGAAATAATCAGAAAGGAGCACAAAGCAGCTGAAATGAGTTGAAAGTGCTGAAAAAAGCTTAAATTTGCAGAAGGAAGCTGAAAGAAGCTGAAGCAGAACAAAATGTGAAAGGAGCAGTAAAAGGTTGTGAACACATCCAAAGATGTGAAGGATGGAAAATGAGCTCAATTAATTTTCTATGAGGAAAAAATGTCAGCAAAGGCTAAATATTTCAAAAAGCTAAAGTTTCACCAACACCAACAGTCACAGCAGGACTGTCCTGAAAGAGCTGAACATTGTGATTTATTGAAATAGAATGAAAACTGTGGGACCAGATCTGCAGTGAAGAACGTACAGAAGACAGATGTTTGACAATAGTGACGCTTCATGAACGTTCAGACAATGGAAGAGCTCAAAGTGACGAACACAGACAACAGAATGAAAAGCAGAAAACTTGTAATCTGGTTGTCCGCATGTGTTTGGCAGCAGCTCTAATTCTCTTATGAGAATAAATGTGACATTTTCTGTTCTGGCCTAACAATGCCTGTTTGTCTGCGTACTTTAATAACTTCAACTTCTATAATAAATCATACTTTCCACCTGCACCTTTGGTTGCTCTCCCCACCTCAGGATCAAATCCTACCAGGGTCTTTGCTCCTCCAGCTCCCCTGTAGGCCCGCCTCCGGGCCTGTAAAGATAAAGTTCTTGTTGGGAGCAGCCTCTCGCTCTCCTCTGCAACAACAGGAGGATAAGCGCTCGCTAACTGCTGGCTAACCCCGGGTGGCTCCCTGAGAAAGCCTCTTAGCGTGTGAGGGATTGATTAGGACAATAAGTTACACGCCGCAGCGTGGAGGTGAACGGGCTGCAGGGGGTTTGGCCCACAAATCAGCTGTGAAACAAACAAAGGAGGAACGGAGTCTGCGTGCTGCAGGGGCTGCTGGGATCGGTGGATTTACTAAACGCGTGCACGGCAATGAATGTGTGGAAGAATGAAAATTTCCTGGGAATATATATGCACGATGGTGTGCATGTGCATAAATGTGATTTTAATGTCGGCGCATATGAAAGGAGCTCCGTCACCGAGGAGCCCTTTACGTCCTGAGGGGACAATAAGTTTCTCTTCTGCATGTGATTCAAACAGCCGAACCAAACCTGGCAACACAAAGTGCAGCTTCAGACCAGCAGTGCTCAATTAACACTCGCTGAAGGAAGCTCTGCTGCGACACGCGTCCAGAAAAAACATGTAGGTTCTCTGTTAGTCACAGCCCTCACAGGGTTGTTCTGAAGCACTCACTCCAGTTCTCGTCCTGCAGTTTTCAAGCTGTTTATCAAAACCTTCAGCTCTTTCAGGACAATCCTGCTCCGACTGTTGGTGTTGGTGAAACTTTAGCTTTTTGAAATATTTAGCCTTTTCTGACTTTTTTTCCCCTCATAGAAAATGAATTGAGCTCATTTTACATCCTTCAAATCTTTAGATGTGTTTTCAACATTTTACTGCTCCTTTCACATTTTGTTCTGCTTCAGCTTCTTTCTGCTAATTTAAACTTTTTAGCTACTTTCACCTAATTTCAGTCATATCTTTCAGCTGTTTTTTTTTTTGCTCCTTTCTGATTATTTCTGCCAACTACAATATTTGTTGTCCTTCTCGTTTCTTTCAGCTAATTTCAGCTTGTTGTGTTCCTTTAAGCCTTTTTCTGCAATTTCAGCTACTACATAGCTGTTTTTATGCTAAATTCAACTTTTTTCAGCATAATTCAGCTAAAATGTGCTCTCTTCACTTCCTTGTAATTTCAGCTTCTTTCTGATTATTTAGCTACTTTTCAGCTTTTTTGTTGTTGGTAATTTCAGCTTTTTTGAGACATTTTCCACTTTTTGTGCTCCTTTCAGCTGATTTCTGATAGCTTCAGCTTTCTGTTATTTCAGATATCATTTAGCTATTTGTGCTAAATTTAGGCTTTTTCAACTATCAACAATTCTACATTTTATTAGTGCATTTCAGCTCCTTTCACTTCCTTCTGGTTAAGCTTCTTTCTTCCTTTACAACTACTTTTCAGTCTAGTTTTTTTTTTTTTTTTCAATTTAATATTTTTTTTAGCTAATTTCCTAATGTTTGTACTCATTTAAAACAGATTTTTAGGTGTAAATCTTTTGCTGGCAGCAGCTGCAGAGAGACAGTGTGTCGGACGTGGGAATTACCACAAAGTCTCTGAAAGTTGTGCAACATAAAACGACTTCCTGCAAAGCTTAAACATCTTTATTTTGGTTTTAAATCCTATTTTTGCTTCTTCATTTATTAAGTTCTGTACCAGATCCTTTACCTCCTGTGCAACAATCAAGTATCTTTGTTTGAAAACCAACAATGTAAGATTCATGTCCTCTAACAAAAGCAGTAACTGGTGGAAGAAAGTCAAAAGAATCCAGCTTCATCGTGGAGTCTGCTGCTCTCGTTTCTCCCAGAGGCGGGTTAAACACATGCGTGTTGCACCGTGGGGGGAAATTGGTGTCAATGCACCTCGATAAACCTTATCTATTCAATCCTTTCCATTATAACCCCGATGATCCCACACTTTGCCACTTCTTGTGTCGCTGCAGTGGCGCCTGAGCTGTAATGGAAAGTCGAAGAGGGGAGGCGGTTAAATGAATGGCCGCGCTCCGCCTGCCTCCCAAAGCTCCAGAGAGATGAATCACACTTAATTGACATTTAGAGGCTTGTGGCATTTGCCTGTTTATGTGGCGCTTCCCATGTAGACGGCGTGCAGTGTAAACACGAGGAAGATGCTGATGGGGCGCTCACTCATCCACATTAACATCCAAATCACATCCTAATGGAAGGCAATGAAGCACAGCTGGTTTGTTTCTGCAGGTTTTTTTGTTACCGTGTCAGTTATGTCAGCTTTTATCTGGGTGATTGCCAGCAGCTGTCAGGAGACAAAAATGGAACAAATTTATGCGTCTGAAGAGCCAAAGTTGGAGCTGCATGGACTAATTACTAAACTGTGTCTACAGCACTTTAATCTTGCTCAAATAGAACCAGAATTCTCATTTTTATTAAATTACTGCGTCTTTTAATAATTGCAACACTTCAAAGTAAACAGTGAGGCACATTTCACCCATTCATAAATATAATTTGTTTCAAAAGACAGACGTGATCATTTCTGAGGCAGCGTTGAAGAGATACTTGCATCATGTTTTTTTTCTGGTGAGAATTTATTGACTGTTTTGGCGTGTACCCACAATGCATTGTTGGTGTGTCAAGCCTCTGCAGTCATCTGGGGAGGTAACATTCTGTTACGTCTTCGAGCAGAGACAGGGCGTCATGAATCTGAAGCGAAGCACATCCGCCCATCTTCCACATCATCACACTCACACCTCCGTGCTTCAGAGGGAATTTAATATCCCTGGTCTGATTCTGTTCATGTTGAACATGCTGGTTCTCATTGGAGACGTTTATTTTGGATCTTTAGGACCAACATTCATCCATTTAGTGTGAGAAGATGCAAGTTGAATTTTGCAGTTCAAACCTGTTTTCTTCATCTAATTCATTCTTGTGCCGCCTTGTTTCTGTGGTGCTCACTGCAATGTTTCCTCCTTTTTTTTAATACACCGCTAGAATCATGAGTCATCAAAAAAAAAGAGGCTATTTTTAGTTTCTAAATTCTTTAAATTGGTTAGTTTTCCTCCTTTTTGAGTGATTTCTGAATCCATGCAGGACTCAACCCCTGTCCTGACAGAAGCTGCAGGTACGGGAGGTAAAACGATTCGTCTCCATCATCAGCTGCGTTCATCGGTCAGCTCTGACCGCAGGCCGAAGCCCGACTCCACATCCTGAGTCATGAAACAGCTGTCCTACGTTTAAACTCAGACTCAACCCACTGATGGAAAAACAGCGGTTATGTCACTTCTAGCTGGTGTAAAATAGTTTGGATTGTTTTTCCAAGGACAAACGTCTATTTCAAGCGTGAGGAGAAACATCTGTCCAGCTTGGATTCATCGAGACCACCAGGAGGAATGATGTTCCAATAATAAACAGTTTTTATTTGTGGTATTTAATCTTGGCCAAAGGAGCAACAAGACGCTCCGTTGTTTCCCACTCAAACATCGTTCACCTCCACAAACACTCATTAAAAACAGATAAATGTTCAGAGTTATGGAGGAAGGCTGGAGTCGAGTGGTCGGCTCGTCTGCACAGCTCCATCAGCCCCAACGGACACTTGACAACTCATAATCTGCTTCTCCTTTGTCCAGGCTCCTCAGGAACAGGTCGCTGATCAACAGAGAGGTGGGGGGGGGGGGGTGACTTTTAGGGAAAACTGTTTTGTGGAACAGCCCCTGGCTTCTGCACACATCTGGATTTTTTCCTTCAATTAATAAAAAATGCAAACAGTTTAAATTAATTCTATAAATTAAATTGGTTAAATTAAAGGAGATCATTTATAATTTAACAATCTTGAATGTTTTTCAACAAAGATTAATCTTGTAAAAAATATAAAAAAGAATAAAGTACAGTAATCAGAATGTGTTGCTCTGAAAATAAAGTTCATCTTCAGGAATAAAATAAAGCGGATTTCATTCTTGCTGGGTTTTTTTTATTTTTACTATAAATGATAAATGTATTTGTCAAATGTATCTTACAAGAACAGGAATGACAAAAGTATTTAATTTATAACAGAGATATTCAACTAAACTGCTCGGGGGCGGGGGGGTCACACTCACAGATACTGAAAGCCAATAGCTCATGGGCCGGACATCCAGCTGTTTGTGTCATTAAATATGTTTGATGGTTTAAAATCGAGTTTTATTTAAAAATGGACCCACTGGTGGGCCGAACTGAGGTCACCCGTGGGCCTGATTTGGCCCCCGGACCACCAGTTGAACAGCTTTAGTTTAGATTGGAACTTTAAAGGGATAGTTCAGATCTTCTGAAGTGGGATTTTGTGGAAAGGTTATGAACTATGACCTCCAAACTAAAGTTACGTATCTCCAACAGGTAAGATATTTATGTTCATTATCTAAAACAATTTGAATCTCAGTTAAATGTTTTTCACGATTTGAGGAACTAAAGCTGGAGCTCCAGCAGCTGGTGTTTGCTGGTTTCAGTCTGTTGGAGGCCTCAGCTGCACCAGCGGGAACATTCTCAGCCACAGACAGAACATGACTCAGCGTATCCGTGTTGGGAGGTTCTGAAGCGTTTCTGCAGGCGCCCAGCAGCTTCCTGATGTTTTCAGACACGTGGTCGTGGGGAGGTTAATATGCTGCTCATCTGTAGCTTGCACATCACGTGTAATCAAAGAGAAACAGAATTTAAATGGGAAATTAAAACGGCTCGTCCCAACGGGAAGCGCACTCAGCAATCTCTGCAAATGTTGATAAATGAGCCGTGCGACTTCAAAATGACTTTTCTGGGTGTTTCACAAAGTGAAACAAGTTTTCAAAGCGTAACTCCAAAAAGATACGAGCGAAGAACAGAAACATCCTGAAAGATAAATGTAGGTCTTTCATGAGCAAAACGGCTACATTCAGAGACATTAGTAATAAAATGTCTCCGTTCCAGCATCTGCTGATTTCTTTTTGTAATTTACTTCTCAATATAAGGTTTAAATAATCCACGAATCATATAACGTGCACAACATGACGAGCTGCTTCACACTGACAGGAACAACTTTTAATTTTAGTCTTCCATTAACGGCAGCGGCAGCTCCAGTAATTGACATGTTTACCCTGTGGGAGGCTCTTCCTGCGTCACGTCAGCTGACGACTTGTTCATTCTCTGCTACGCTTTTATTTTTTAAATTGAAAATAAAGTGCAGTCGGCTCCATCGTGGGCACAGAAACTGATCCCAGTCCTAAAGAAAACCATGAATGATTTGTAAAGTGCGCATGAAACCTGCTGGTGTTCATTTCTGTACAATTATGATGTTGTTTTATTTATTTAACAGAAAGTGTTTGCCGACCTGCATGATAACAGCTATAACCTGCAGGGTGTGGATACTGAGAGGGTTTAGATGAATCATCACTAACCTGTCTGACACAATGTCCTTGAATCAAGTTTGGTTTTCAAACACAGAATAAATAAAACCTGCTACATTTATCTTTTACAAATATAGAGAAGTCACAATATTCAACACAAAAACAGTTGGGAGTCTCAGTAAAACAGTTTCTGTAACATTACAGGATATCAGTGTAACAAAAAGACACAAGTCACTTCTTAAGATTGACATTTCTGCAAATAACTTATTTTATGAGTGAGAAGCTTTAAAGGAGTGCCACAGGGCGGTCCTAAAGGAAACATATAGTCGAACTGAAGAGAGTTTTAATGAAAGAAATTAGGGATGCACGATATTGGATTTTTGGCCGATATGTTAAAACTTATTTGGCCGATAACTGATATTTTTATACACATTCCTTTGTCAGAACATAGTCCTCTTATTTAGGCTTATTTGCTACATAATTGTGCAACAGCTGTAAGAGCTGGTGACATATATTCAGTAACAGCCATAGTGCTTTAACTTATATTAAATGAAGTGTTAAATGTTATTTATTGTCATTAGTCACCTGCGATGCTGTCTCATTTGTGGAGGCTTGTTCCAGGTTCGAGCTGCAGTGTGGATCCTCTGCACTCCTGTGCATGAAGGACAGACTTTTTAAGATCCAAGTTTTTGTCTATCCATTGTGCCGTAAGAC
>JARVLU010000583.1:26733847-26747102 GCA_031762415.1 Simpsonichthys santanae | reverse complement strand
AATAATAATAATAATAATAATAATAATAATAATAATAATAATAATAATAATAATAATAATGATAATAATAATAATAGTAACAATGTTTTTGCCTACTTTACACATCCATACACATTATTGCTTTGTGCTCCAGAAGCCAAACAAACACTGAGCCAATTTGTTCCCCTTTATTCTGTTTGGCTTTTTCAATCCAATTCCATTGCTAATAATTTATGTGTGCTGAACTGGTTCATATCTGACAGGAAACTGTAAAAAGAAGCAAGAAAAAAGTTCTTGGAGAATTGTTAGCTAAGCTAGGAATGTGTGTTTTTCCTCTACATTTTGATTAGTCCATCTTTGGATTATCTCGCCTCCTAGAGGCAAAACATGGGTATTTCAGCCTTTTTGATAAAATCCTTGCACATAATAAACTAGGGCTTTGTATCCACTATTACACAGCAACCTCTTCTGCACATTACTCTTTGTAGCGTGGCGGCTGTGGCTGAGTGGTTAGATCAGCTGTCTTCCAATGGGAGAGTTGGGCATTCGAGTCCACTAGCAGTCACATGTTGAAGTGTCCCTGGGCAAGACACTGAACCCCTCATTGACTCCGATGTGTGTCCCATCGGTGTATGAATGTGATAAAGCACTGAGTAGTCTCTACAGATTCAGATTAGCTTTGTAGAGCCATAGTAGAGTTCTGTATGAAGGGATAAATGAAGACACAGGTTGTGATGTAAAGCACTTTTAGTATCTTGATAGAAAGGTATGGTACAGTAAGTTCAGTCCATTTACCACTGACTCTTTGCGCTAGAAAACAAAACACCAATGGATTGTTTACATGTTTTTCTATATTGTTTTACATATATACATATTTAAAACCTGTGTAGACAGGCCTTATTTTGTTGGGTAAATCTTTATCTTGTAGCTAGTGCCTCAACATGGGGAACACTAAAACCTCTGGTGGTTTCAGTTCAGCCTCAGAGTCCCTGTCAGCGCTCATGCTGAGGTATTTCCAGTTGTGTTTGTATAGAAATTAAACTGAGCTCAAACAATGTTCTTTATATTTCATGTTGCCTGCCTGAAGTCACTGTTTGTATGCTTATAAGTGACTTACTCCATGAAATATTCAGTGGGCAAGTCGGACAAAAATACCTCCTGTTATACTGTTTACACTACAGTGTGTGATCTTTCCAGCTGATGTGTGTATTCTTAATGGGTGTATGCTGTGGCAAACATACAGTATGTATGTGGATAATTATACGTATAGGTCGTGGGCGAGCTAAAAGTGATAGTAAAAGCTTCGCCGCTGCTCTATAAATTGAGTAGACATTGTTTGAAAGGGAATGAGCCCACTGAATAACAATTGTAAGCGTGTTCTGACCTGCTTTGAAGCTTTGCCCTTAGCACTTAGGAGGAATAAAAGCCAGGCGGAGGGAGTGTGTGTTGTTTGCCTATACGTACGTGGGGATGTGTGCAGACTGTTTGATGTAGGATCACCTTGAAGAGAGTGGCTTTGGCAGCACCGTCTTCCACACAGAATGGACCAGTGCAGCACTGTAAGTCACCAGAAGGTTAAAATGGAAGGAGGGACGCACACATGCAGTCACTGTTTCTGAGATTTGAATAGAAGCTGCATCAAATCCTCCTCCTTTCAGATATTATGAATATGCTGACAATGATTGTCTTTAGCGAACTGTGCCAAGAGCTGAGGCAAAGTGACAGTTTAGTTTTACAGGGGGGGAAAAAAATGGTTGTTTTACTGTTCAAAAGCAGAAAAGTCATAATAATATGACAATTATGTCAATTAGAAAGATTAAATGCCTGTGAATTTGAGAATAAGGGTGTTCTCTTTAGGTATTATGTTTAGTATTCTTTGGGTGGCTGTGGTTGAGTGGTTAGAGCAGTCATCCTCCAATACAAGAGTTGAGGGTTCGAGTCCACCAGCAGTCACATGCTGAAGTGTCTGTGGGCAAGACACTGAACTCCTCATTGCCTCTGATGTGTATCCATCGGTGTACGAATGTGATAAAGCTCTGATTATAGATCTAGTAGAGTGATGAATGAACAGAATAAAAAAAAAAATGTGCCTGAAAAATCTAAACTTGAAGAGACCACCCAAATCACTGTATGTGAGCTCATTTAACTTTGTTGACAAACGGCCGACGGAGGAAAACCTGCATCCTACTTTGTGTCTGGACTACAATAAACCACCGGAGAAGAGACACTGGATCCTCATAAGAACCGAAAACGATGACGAGAACATCAGGTCTGATTTCAGGTGTATGGAGGACACAGCTGTATAGTATTTGTTCGTCTTCAGTTTTATGATTTTCTCTGTAATTAACCCAGGCTCAGTGATGGAAGAACTTAAGGCTGTGGCTCTGTGTCTGATTTAATATTAATAAGATTGTGTTCCACCTCTTAACAAAACACCGACCTTATTACTGTGTAGTTACTAATACAGTACTACCAATGCTAACAGCTTTTCAGGTAGTTCATAGCTTCACCATCGGAAGAACTGAGTCATTAAAGTAGCTAAACAAGCTAGTAGAGGTAGCTAAACAAGCTAGTAGATGTAGCTAAATATGCTAGTAAATGTAGCTAAATATGCTAATAAATGAAGCTAAATATGCTAGTAAATGAAGCTAAATATGCTAGTAAATGTAGCTAAATATGCTAGTAAATGTAGCTAAATATGCTAGTAAATGTAGCTAAATATGCTAGTAAATGTAGATGTAGCTAAATACACTAGTAGATATAGCTAAACACACTAGTAGATATAGCTAAACATGCTAGTAGATGTAGCTTAATATTCTAGTATAAGTAGCTAAATACGCTAGTAGATATAGCTAAACACGCTAGTAGATATAGTTAAATATGCTAGTAGATGTAATGTGCAGCCACTTCAGCTCGTGCTCCATCCCTCGTCCTCAGCAGGCAGTGGTATTATGATACTGTCCTGTTTGAGCTCTGACAGGTGGAGTTCCTACATGTTTAAATTAAATCCACAATGCTTAGAGAAACTACATTAGCTCGTACTGTTCGCACATAAACGCCGGTTCTGGTCCATGCTGGAAGTTGCGCCCATAATTCAAGCAAGGCAGCATGGGGGATAAGAATAAGGTGAATACAAGTGTATTTTTTTAACACCCTAAAGGGTTATTGACTTGGAAACACCAGGTTTCCCTTCGTTGAGACGGACGTTTCTCCGTCTTCCAGCTCTGACTTCAACACAATAAAATGCCACAGTGGTTTCACATCAGCGTTAGCCGCCTGAGCTACATCCACACTGCGACACTGCAGTGACATAAAACTGTATTAGGCTCCATGTTTCAGCTCCACGCACCATCCTGTGCACGTGGCCTCTTTGAAAAAGTAACGAGCGAAGAAGAAAAAATAAAAATCGACAATCGTTTGCACCATCAAGACAAATGAAAACTGCATCTCATTTCCGAGGCAGCACAGACGAGCCTTATAAAACATGCATGCTGTGTATTCCCCTGCTACATCTACCTTCACGTGCACGCTCAGAGCAGCCCGGACGGCACAAAGAGCCGGGTTCTGCTCAGCTGACACGCTCCATCACTCCCTGACAGCCAATTATTAGATCCTGCCTCACACGTAAAGGCAGCGGTCAAAACACGAGTAAAGGCTGATCAACAGTCGGGCCTGATGAGAGCCGAGGCGCCGGGCGCTCACGCTCACTCCGGTTAATAATTCAGCGCCGCGGTTAAGAAAGGAGCGCTCCCTTCTTATTCAATTATTGACAAGCAGCATGTCGACTTTGCTGCTGACCTGGGGGCGTGGGGGGACATGAGTGAAGACGACCTTCTTCAGAGAAACTCTAAACTGAAATAAAAGCAGCTTTTCACATCATATGGGAGCCGATCGCAGGTGAATTCTCAATCAACCCAGTCTGGAAACTGGGATTTAAATGGGAGGGACGAAGCTCTGGTTGGAGATGGACTTCATCCTGGATTCTGCAGAGCTCCTGGGTCACATGGAGCCTTTTCAGAGTGAACTACGTTGTGTTGCTGCTGCTTCGCTGGCAGGACGCCGTCCCTGCAGGAACCCTGTCCTGTTGTTGAGTAAATTAAATGAATCTGCTTCTTTTGCTTTTCCTCGTATTGTCACAACTTCTGCTTTATGGTTAAAATCATTAGCTGCTACCTGCAGAAGTTTCAGCATATTTTGCTGAAATAGAAGGAAAGGTTTGGGTTAAAGGTCAAAGTTCATGTAAAATCTTTTTGCGTTT
This sequence comes from Simpsonichthys santanae, assembly GCA_031762415.1. Lineage (NCBI taxonomy): Eukaryota > Metazoa > Chordata > Actinopteri > Cyprinodontiformes > Rivulidae > Simpsonichthys > Simpsonichthys santanae. The sequence continues at coordinate 26,742,865 of JARVLU010000583.1, read as the reverse complement.
TAGACTAAAGTTCACGTTGGCAGCACTTTGGTTTTAATCTCGCTCAAACTAGCCATTAGCTCACTGTCCAGTCAGGCTCAAAGACTTAGGAACCATCAATATCTTACCTGTTGCAGATAACTTTTTTCCTTTAGCTCACTTCAAAACATCTGAACTTTCGCTTTCACAGAAAAAGACTGCGTTGGAGCTACTGTTGGTGTCTGAAGCACATCTTTAACTTTTAAAGGGCATTTTATTTAGTTAATTTATTCACAAATTTTACAAAGTAAAATAAATGTTTTCCTCTAAGTAAAATCAATCGTTTTAAAGTACTATTTTTTTATATTTTGTTGATGAAATGCTCTGAAAGTTTAGATAATGATTAATAAATTTCCAGTTATTACTTCTGCCGTTCCTTCGATTCAGTTTTCTTCAGTTCTTCGTTGTTTATGTTCGTCTGAATTTATCCTGTTAGCTGTAAACCTGTATTTACAGTGAAACTTCGTGTTCCTCTCAGCTGAGTGAGAAGAGCTCGACAGAACGATTCTGAATTTAAACAAACTCAAACTCTTGGACTCTAAAACCTCGACCGACATCGACTGCGTTCAAACTTTGCCTTCTTAGCATTTGTTAGTTTTTCACTAGACTTCTGCTTTAACGTGCACGTTTAAAGTAAACTCCTGTTGCACAGGTTGGGCTCTGATGTGTTCAGGTGCAGCTTGTTTTTCCAAGTTGTTTGGAGGCCTCAGATTCTGAACATTTGTAAAAGTTGTGAATTTTCCCAGCGTGATGTTTGTTTCTTTGAGCAGGCCCGTTGGGTCTTTGTGTTTTCAGCAGTTCAGAGTCTTCCTCTGCCGCTTGCAGCCTGCAGAGGTTCATGCTGCACATTTTACATATATTCATCTGGCTGAAAAACTGTTTACACTCATTTTATTGATCCTCTCGAGCTGATCTGTGACGAGGCTGCTCAGTAGGATGGAGTTATCCGTGGATTGGTCCTTTTCTCCCCGCTGCTCCGGCTACACTGACCACGCTGCTGCAGCGCGTACACGTTTCATTTGAATTTGCCCCGAAGAGCTTTCAGTGTTTACTTCAAACTCAGGGAAAATTCTTGATGACTTCAGGAGTCCGATACGTTTGGGGCTTCACTGCATTTTAATGTTTCCCACCTTAATGTGCTGAAATTATGCTCCTCTGAGAAGATTTTGCTTCGGGCTTCGTGCGGTCGTGTAAACACGAGCCGAAACCACTGCTGACGTTTTCAAAGGAAGCGTACCGGACCTTCAAAGGCTTCGGCTCGGTGCTGCATTGTCAGAACAGATATCCAAGTCTTTTATCAAATTAAGTTTTATTTGAACTCGACAGAACGAGTCACATTGGATTTGTTTCCGTTTTCTGCAAAGATTCAGTTTAACACCAAAACTTTTGTTAAATGAATAAAAAAGAAAAACCTTTTTACAAAATGTGGTTTAATGTGTCAGAAGTTTGGTTTAAAAAATTAATTTATCCTTTAGTTTATATGTTGTGATCCAAATGTTTGCACAAATCACAATAAAATCACTTGTTTTCTGCAGCTAACACCAAAGACAGGACTGGTAAATCCTTCTAAAGATCCTAATGGCTGTTTGAGACACTCTGTTCACACTTTCCTGCAACAAGTGTAAAAAACTAAAATGAAAACATGAAGGAGGAGGATTATTCAACAGATATTTATGTTTCAGAGCAGGAGGAGGTGTGAAGAGAAAATGAGGAGACGACAAACAGTCGAGACTGAAAGTGAAACCTAGTTTTGTTTTTTTGGTCTTATTCCCACATGTCGACAACAAGCAGCCACACCACCACAATTACAATCCAGCACCATAAAAAATAAATAAAATCCTGTGGTGAAACACGACGACACATAAAAAACACAAGCAGACCTCAGAAACACGAGGCAGCCGCACAAATCAAACCTGACGCTCTCAGGTTTTCTCACAACTTTCTGGTTGTTTAGACAAAAAGCTTCTTAAACAGAGCTGGAGCTGCATTTAACAGATTCACTGACTTTAAACAACACAAAGTCAAGTTAAATTTAGCTATAAAGCACATTAAAAAGCAGCTTTTACCAAATGCTCAACAATAACATTCAATAGCAATAATTTATAGAAAAAATAATACCACAAATTAATAAAAAGCATCAAAATAAAAACATATAAACACAAAATGAAATACTAAATCAAATCTCTCTCTGTGTTAAAAGACAGAGAAAACAGAATAGTTTTTAGGAGAGATATAAAAACAGGAAGTGACGTGGCCTGTCTAATGATGGGGCAGATTGTTCCAGAGTTTAGGGCCCACGTCTGAAAAAGCCCGATCTCCTATGAGCTTCAACTAAAAGCAGATGATCAGATGACATCAGGGCCTGAGAAGGAGCATATGGTTGAAGTAGGTCAGTGATATGAGGGTGCAAGTTCGTTTAGACACTTAAAGGTCAACAGGAGAATTTTAAAATATATTCTGACACGTACAGGGAGCCAATGAAGCGAGGTCAAAACTGGTGAAATATGATCAAACCTATGAGTTCCTATTAAGAGCCGACCTGCAGCATTTTGGTTGAGCCTGAGACGTGACAGGGAGACCTGACTGACCCCAACATGAAGAGAGTTGCAGTGGTCCAGTCAGGTTGTAATTAAGGCACAGACTATTTTTTCAAGGTCAGATCTGGTCAACATGAACTTAAGCTCATCTGCCTCAACTGGGAGCAGCTTTTTTGAAGAACAGAGTTAATCAGTTTATTAAACTTAGTCAGAGTCTAAAACATCCCAAGATTCGTAACAGACTGTTTAAGATAAGGCTGAAGAGAGTTGAGATTTACAGAATCAGAGACTGCTGTAGAGCTAAGACTAAACACATTGACTTCAGTTTTCTGATCATTTAAACTTAAAAAGTTTGAAGCCATCCATGCCTTGATGGCATAAGACATTTTAACAGAGGCTGAATGTTCAAGAAATGTTGGGTTATAAGGGCAGATAAATCTGACTATCATCAACATAGCAGTGAAAAGAAAGACTGTTTCCTCAGGAAAGACCCCAAAGGGAGCAGATACAGTGAAAAAAGAAGGGGTCCAAGAATTGAGCCCTGCGAAACTCCACAGGAAATAGGTGCTGAAGCAGATCAAATGTTACTAACATTACCATAAAAGCTCTTGTCACCCAGATAAGAATGGAATCATTCTGATGCTGCACCAATAATCCCCACCCAGTTCTAACTGTGAAACAAGGATAGTGTGGTCAAGCAGCAGTAAGGTCCAGGAGTACAAAAATCACAAACTGACCAGAATCATTTGCTCAAGTGAAACCTTTGATGACAAACCTGAAAATTACCTACATTTATCTAAAGTAAAACAGGCCTAAATTTGATTTGTTTTCTCTTTAAACATGATGCTCAGCATGCAAACCTTTAAACCTTTATTTCCATAAAAACAAAGCTAAACAATCACAAGAAGATAAAAGCACAACAATAAAAGACTAAACAATATGTTATGGGTTAAATAAGAGCCAAGAATGCTGTCAGGAACTTTATTTAGGACTGAAGTCGGATCATCGGTTTGAATGATTTAACGTTTAACTGTTTGTGCAGCTACATCTGAGGATCAACACTGGCACGCAGCATGAGAGTAAACTCTTGGTATCAGGAAGTATATTTATGAAGTAAACTCAAACTAAACAACGAGCAGTTGTGAGCCAAACTACCAAAGATTTCTGCAGGTCCAGCAGTAAGCCACGAGTCAAACAAACCCACTCAGATATGAAGTATTTGTTCTACTTTCACAGCTTAGACAGTCATTGAGACAACCCCCACCCCCATAGACGCTCATCGGCCTCTCCACAAACAGTCCCTAAACCTTTCAGCGCGTGTATCAACTTAATAACCAACCCCAGGACTCCTGCATCTGAGCTGCACACGACAGGATCCATAATTACAACAAGGCTAGCGAGTCTGACGGTCAAATCCCTGCATGGATTTTGGGACAGTTGAGAAAATATGATTCCTCTAATCCTGCGTTTCCACAACCAGACTGGGAGGTTGCCGTTTGTGCTGTGGACAGCGAGACACTTCGGAGGACAACAGGAGTGGAGGAACAGGGCACAGGGCCAAGCAGCATCTCATTATAATCCATCCAAAAACTCATTTTCCCACAGGCCCCTCCGGCAGGACATTACTTGTGTGAATGGCTTGTTTGAGCACCGTGTCGTCCAAAAGGTAAGTGAGCGAGCAGGTCCCTGTGCTCCTGTGGACACTCGTCTTACAGAAACTCAGCGAAACAAAGACATAAATCACACAGGTGGAGAATTAACTCGTTCTGTCCATGTCCTGAATCAGAAGGTTAATCGCATCACCTGTGAACGTAGAGAGTAATCGCTCATATTTGAGCTCCAAAGGTTAAAAAAAATGGTGTCAGGGACAAAAGCAACAAGGAGGATGAATTTCAGCAGACAGACGGAGGAGAAAGGAGGAGCGTTAAAGGACAGAACCAGCTGATAGGTAACCTGTGACGTCAACAGCTCATCGCAGTTTTCCTCCTGACCACTAGGTGTCGACGCCGAGAAAACTGAAGGAGTCAGACTGAAGACGTACAACACCTGACAATTTTGTTTTAATGTTGTTTGTAAAAATAAATCAGACATGCCACACAACTATCTCGTTTTATTCAAATATTTTGGCAGTAGGAAACAATAAAAAAGTTTAAATAATTGTGTAGTCAAACACAACTGTTATAATTTTAAAACCAGGAAGAGTAAAAAACAGTCACTTTCTAACTTTGTTGGATTTTCTACCTGGATTATTGAGCAGGAACTTGGATGTTTCTAACTTGCAGATCTAAAAACCTCTGCATGAGATTAAATCTAGAGTTCTGTTAAAATATTAATAATCTTCACTTTTTGCATTTCAACTGATGCATTTACTGGACAAAGGGAACAAAATGTGTAAGATTCTTTTTATACCAGAAACTAAAGCATTAACGCATTAGTGGGGATGCTTCAATCACTCCGTGCGTCCAGAACAAGACCGTTCTCAGGGGGGTCCAGGAAACCAAACTATAAGCCGCCAGGTGAAGCCAGCGCAGAACGACATGCAGCCACGCACGGGAAAACGAGTTAGCGTGACAATAATCCAGCAGGTTGAGAAAGCTGGGAGCTAAAAGACGTCAATGAGAAACAATAATAAAACCGTTCAGAGCAATAACACCTGAAACTGCTGAACGAGCCCAAATAGACTAAAGTGGTTCAAATTAAACAGCAGAGGCTGCCGGCTATGAGCCGAAGCTTCGGCTGCTCTTTTCTCTCTTTATTTTGAGGCAAAGACAAAAAAATGAAGTATTTCTAAAGATTCTTTCACCTGGAAGGCCAACGCTGCCGCAACATGAGAAAATGACTCAATTACTCCAAAACAGACAAGAAAATAAGTCACGAGGCTCAGATTGAGATTTCTGACATCCATGTAAACTTTAACAACTGTTTTTATTTATTTGTTGTAAGGCTACCGTTTCTGCATACTTTGTGTTATTTTAGCTTTTCATTTATTAAAAGGTTCAGCTCTAAAAAATAAAATAAAATAAAAAAATGGTGCTGAGTTTTTGTTTTTTCACTAAATTAAAATAAACATTTTCTCCCTAGGAACGCTCACTTCAATTCCTTCAAAGTTTTTTTTTTCTCTGAAACTAATTTCTGTAAACTTCTGTTTGCTCACAATGTTTTTAGTTGTTTATCAAGGCTTCAGCTTCCCTTTTAATACTTTTAACTACCATTTTGTTTAATCAAACTTTGCAGTTTTTAGCTCGTTTAGCTACTTTTAGCTACCCTTCTGCAACTTTTAGCTTTTAATTAAAATATAATTTTTTATCTTTAATGTTTGTTTTTTAGCTTTAGCTCAGTTTCAGCTTATTCAGTAACGTTCTCAACGTTTTCACAGACAATGTTTCTACTGTTGACTCGTCTTGCTGTTTTGTAACTCAACCTGTTTAAATTTGTCCATTCCCTCTACATCTGGTTTGTCCTTCATGAGCCGCTCCAACATTCTAGACACAAATTTTAGCTCACGTTTCTGCCAACGTTCCAGCTGTGATCAAGCACATCTGCGTCCACCTTTAGATGACAGAACAGAAATGCACCTTGGTTTGAACACATTTGCATAGAGATTTACACTGTTTTACTCTGCCTGATTACAGAGCATCCATCCAGGACGCATGCAAAGAGGGTCAGTGACAGCCAGATTAGCTGCAGGCTAAACAAGACTGAAGAAATTATCAGAAAAAGAAAATTAGATAAAGAAGCAAACAGGAACAGCATGAGGCAGAAAGCAATTTGATTTTCTTTTCTTTTTTTTGGTCCAAGGTCTACTTTAAACACAGTTTGACAAGGTGCGCTGTGGCACTTTGTCATTATGAGTGCAGCCTGATTCTGCTGCTCGGGGATCCACAGTGTAATTAGGTGGCGAGGCAGCTGAGAGACTATCACTGAGCCCGATCTGCATTTCAGACACCGACAGGAAGTCGGGGGGGGGGGGGTCGAAAGAGCCGAGCTTTCTGTTTCAATTACCTGCTCAGCTTATGTCTGCAACAGCTGAAAGAAACAACATTATCTGCTCAAAAGTAGCTTCACTTCATGGCGTTTCTTTGTCGGTGTCATCTTTTATCTGTGCAAGGCCAGTTCTTTATTTGCAGTCATTAAACAGAGGTGATGGAGGGATGGACAGACAACAGGAGGAAGTGGTAGCAGCACAAATTGAAGCTTTCCTACATTTCAGCATCGTCTGAATTTATTCCAGCATCGTCTGCGTACACGCCACTATTGTCTGTGTGCAAGTCATCATCGTCTGCATACGTCACCACTGTCTGCGTACAAGTCACTATTGTCTGCATACAAGTCACTATTGTCTGCATACAAGTCACTATTGTCTGCATACAAGTCACTATTGTCTGCGTACAAGTCACCATTGTCTGCGTACAAGTCACCATTGTCTGCGTACAAGACACCATTGTCTGCGTACAAGACACCATCGTCTGCGTACGTCACCATTGTCTGCGTACATGCCACCATTGTCTGCGCACATGCCACCATTGTCTGCGCACATGCCACCATTGTCTGCGTACGTCACCATTGTCTGCGTACATGCCAGCCTCGTCTGCATACACACCACTATTGTCTGTGTACAAGTCACTATTGTCTGTGTACACCATTGTCTGCGTACATGCCACCATCGTCTGCGTACGTCGCCATTGTCTGCGTACAAGTCTCTATTGTCTGCGTACAAGTCTCTATTGTCTGCGTACAAGTCTCTATTGTCTGCGTACAAGTCACTATTGTCTGCGTACAAGTCACTATTGTCTGCGTACAAGTCACCATTGTCTGCGTACAAGTCACTATTGTCTGCGTACAAGTCACTATTGTCTGCGTACGTCACCATTGTCTGCGCACATGCCACCATTGTCTGCGCACATGCCACCGTCTGCGTACATGCCACCATCGTCTGCGTACATGCCACCATCGTCTGTGTACATGCCACCATCGTCTGCGTACATGCCAGCATTGTCTGCATACAAGTCACCGTTGTCTGCATACATGCCACTATCGTCTGCATGTGACAAAGGCCGAGACATATTCTTGCGTGAACGGAGATGCTTCAGAACGTGGGTCCACCTTCACAGCATGGAAGCTGGGTTGTTCAGTCAATCGACTTTTGACATGTTCTCATTCAACGTTCAGTTTGTTAGGGAGGCAGGTGCCACAACGTGGTTCTTTGTCACTTTTACAATTGTCATAACATTTAACTTTAAAATAAGATCCATTGAGATCTTTTGAATTACTTCAAAACTGTTGAAAGCCACATCAAAGTTCATGCTCAACAATCCAGGTAAAAATCCAACATTCAGTCAGGTCACCTGGACAGATTCTTTTAATGTTGAGATGTTGTTGAAAACCACTTTATTGTTCTTTTGTCCTTTTTTGTTTTGCTATCCTTTTACCATTTTAGCTAGTATTTTGCTACTTTAAGCATATGACAAACATTTTATTACTTCAACTAGTGCTTTGCTACTTTTAGCTTTTAACTAGCATTTTTATTTCTTGGCATTCCGGTAGCATTTTCCTCTGTTTAACGTTTAGCTGTTGTTTGGGTTTTAGATTTAACAACTCAGTTTCTGCTTCTTCACAAATTCCAAACAGCGCTGTGTTCACACTACATTTTCAAAACAAAATTAAAATTGTTTATTTAGTTTTAGTTTGAAATGAATAAAAATAGTCATTTTTCAGATTTTATCGTTTGTTCATTTCAATTCTGAGCAGAACACAGATCTAGAATCAGTTTGAGATTTTGTTTCAGGAACAGATTAATTTTTCTCTTGATAATTATTTAAAAGGCAAAAACACAAACAAGACAAACTAATTCCCAGAGTCTGTGAGCAGGTTGTGGTGCTTTGAAACACCAAACTCAACAAAATAAAATGTTTCCAAAGCTACAAATTCGTTATTTAACCATAAAAGCGAGAACAGAACAAGAAACTCTATTGTAACTCGCTGAACTGCAGATTTGTTCTTGTGTCTTTAAATTCAGTAAATCTGAAACTTTGAAAGAGAACAAAACCTACGAGACTAAATATTTCATTCTGCTGAATCCAGCTGTGTGGATTTTTACAGCTTTGTTCTCTGTGTGTGAAGAAGCAGCCATGCGTGACGCCAGATTTTAATTTGTAAAGAAAAATGAAACATTTATTCTACAGTATTATGCTGTAACGTACCAAAATAATAATAAGATTATTCAGTTAAAATCTGTTTGATTTGCTGGAATCTGTTGGAGAATCCAAAATATAAAACATACAAATTAAAAGATAAAACAATGAATCACTGCGTCTTCACAAAAGACAAATATTTGGTTTAATTTGTCTGAATTCATGATACACTTTCTAAATGTTTTGTCCTGTGGGGCTGTTTTTTTTTTTTTTTTTTTTTTTTTTTTTTTTTTTTTTTTTTTTTTTTTTTTTTTTTTTTTTTTTTTTTTTTT
>JARVLU010000583.1:26708138-26719249 GCA_031762415.1 Simpsonichthys santanae | reverse complement strand
AGAGAGTGAATGGTTGTTTGTCTCGTTTGTCTCTATGTGTCCCTGTGATGGACTGGAGACATGTCCAGGGTGTCCCCACTTCTCGCACAGTGACTGCTGGACATGGACACCAGTGACCCCCGGAACCCGAAAAGGAAGAAGCGGGGATGGATGGATGGAATATTGTTTGTTTTAAATAAAAGTTATTATTATTATTAGTGTTAATCACATTTTAGACTGTAAATAGATTTAAAAACTGTGCATACTAATCTAATTTTTATTCATTAATTCAAGTTTTTATCCTCAGTTTGCCACATTTTGCTTCTTCGTGATCTCGTATCCTTTAAAGATTTTTTTAGTTTCATTCTTCTACATCAGATTTGTTTGATAATATATTAAATGCTATGTTCAAATTTATTAAGTTTTACCTTTAAAAGCCAAATGTTTCATTAGAAAATGTCTAAAAATCAAGATGTTTGAGTCAAATATTTTGTTTTTAAAGCTTAAAAAAAAATTAAAAGATCCTTTCAGTCTTTTTTCGTTTTAAGCACCGTCAGTTTTTATCGTTTTAACACGTATTATTTTACATTTATCGTCCATGTTTTTATAAATCCTGTCATAGTTTTCACCTCATGTTGAGTTTAACGTTTCAGCCTCTTACAGCATTCCTTTCTCTGCTTTTACTTCACATTCTACCTCTTTCTCACACTGTTGCCTCATCTTTCTCATCTGTTATTCTCTCATTTCTGAGTCGCTCTGTGATCATCTGCTGCTTCGACTCTTCCATCTTCATCCGGAGCATCCTCCTCCTCTGTCATCTTCTCCGTAGAGTCCCTCTGCTGCAGCATCTGATCTCTCATCTTATTCTGAGCTTTTATCAGCGCTTCCCTCCTCTGTGAACTCCATCGCTCTGTGACGGAGCAGCATCCAACGACAACAGCAGCTAAAGTTAAACTCACGCTCATTCCACTTCAGTTTTTTTTAGTTTCTCCTCTGAAAGCTGCAGTTTGAAGCTCGTAAACGGTGCAAAGTACATGAGTTGTGCTTTCTCACAGCAGCTTTTATCCTGATCTTTAGTTTAAAGTTAAACACCTAGCGGTTGTAAAACCAGCAATAGTTTGGTCCAAGTCCGTGTGAAAGGCCGTGTTTAAACATTTTATTTCGTCGCAGGCAGCTGAAAGCAATAAACACAGAAGGAAACATTAAATTTGCTCAAACTGGAGAGCTTCCAAACGGAGCTGTAAGATCACGAAGGCACAGAACAAAAATCAAGCCAATAAAGAAAAGCTGCGCAGATCCAACACCCGGGCGGTTTATTGGCTCCAGCAGATTAAACACACTTTCTGTTGTGACATTTGGCCTCTTTTCTGTAAAAACTTGCTGCTTCTGAAGCTCAGTGATAAAATCTGGGGTTTCTCTGGAACATTCTCGTTATTTCCTCTCGTGGAGTTGCTCCAGAAACAGTGAACTCAAACATCAGATTTAACGGCGGGATTGTTTCGCTTATCTCAAGCATCAGTAATAAACACGACGCCTCGGAGTCAGCTTCACTAACGAACAAAAAAAAACTTTGGTTTTGTAACAAATATAAACAAATGCAGGAAGAGCAGAAATTCATTTCAGACAAGGAAACAGCTGACAAGACTACAAGAAGAGACAAACAGCTGAAGTGATTTCAGGGTTTGACTGGCTCTAAAGATAAATTACTCAAGTGAGCAGCTACAGATCGCTCTTCAAGTATGTATGATGTTTGTTCTGCAGCCAGACACACAGAAAGTGGCTAAAACTACTAGTGGGCCAAAAGTGGAGTGAATGCAGAGTGCGCTGAGTTAAATGCAGCAAAATGCTAACCAAAAGAAGCTAAACCACAGCTAAAAGCTAAAAGTAATAATGCACTAGCTCAAAGCAGAAAAATGTTAAAGTAGCAAAACACACACACGAAAAAAAACTACAAGTATTAAAAATGTTAGCTTAAAATAGCTAAAAACTAGCAAAAAATTAAACACTTACCTAGTAGCAAACTGCTAATTGAAAAAAGCAAAGGGCTACCAAACCCTAAAAACTAAAAACCACTAGCTAAAGCATCAAATGGTTAGCTGAAATCTAAATAGCAAAATGTTAACAGTTGAAAAAGTTTTCTAAAAAAATTTTTTTTTATATATATATTTTAATTATGATATGTAGTGTATTTTAAATACATTTAACATTTTTTGTGACAAACAGAAAAAAGACTAATGAATCTGTTTCTAGACTGAGGTGTTGTATTAATCTATCGGTACGTATATAACATTTTACAGGACAAATTAATGTTTTTTTACTTGTATTTTGATTTAAGTTTAATTTTCACGACGTTGCTGAAAGACAACAGTTGTGTGAATATTTCTTGTTTAAGGAACTAAATCCTGCAAATCAATGATGCTACTGTTAGCATTTGTTGCTAAACAAGAAGTAAACAAATGTTTAGTTTGTGTGCAGGATGATTTTAGAAGAAAAGACATTTTTATGAAACACTTTGATAAGGCAACATTTTGACTTTTTATGAATTAAATAATAATAAATGTAACCTTGGTTCCATGTGTTTAGCACCGGTAAGATTCTGAACATTTATGGGTCAAAAACCTTGAAAACCACGAGGTGGAAACCTAAAGTTGAGCCAACAGGACCAGACGATGCGTTTGTCAGTTTATCTGAACCAGATCTGTCCCGGCCTGCCGTGCACAGCTCCAGGACCAACACCGTGCTATAAATCAAATGTCTTTAAAGCCCCCACCATTGAGCTAAATGCTTCTTCTCTTCCTGACTCAGAGCGTCCCAGAAGTGGCCGGCTGTGGTGCGACACCCTGTCCTGTCAGTGTGTGTCTGCTCAACGCTTCGAGTGTCCCTGCAGAAACAACAGAGGTCACCCTCCCTGACGACACCAGGACTTCCCGACAGCAACGCCAATGAGACGTTGTGAGAAGAACTGAGAGGACTCGGCCTCTCCGGGAGTTAGGAGGGTTAAGTAGCTCCACTAATCAAATGGGTACGATTAACTGGTCAGAGCGTGAGCGCCTCTTTAAAAGCTGCTCAGACTGGTCTGGAGGACTCACAGGACTGAGGAGGAGACACAAGACCATTGAGCTTAGAGACTAAACTGTTTACCTTTCATCTGAGAGGTCAAAGGTCATTTACAAACTATTTGGAGTCCATCTCGCCACAGAGAAATTACAAGTGGACAACATTTCAAACAGCAAGAGTGGACGTCCCACTAGTCTCTACAGGCCTCAGTTAGCAGATTAAAGGTCAAAGGTCATCATGAGGAACCACAAGACTTGAACCTTCACCAAATTAGAGATGTTTACCCACAATGCACAGCTCCATGTCAGGAAAAAACCCACAGCACATCAACACAAACACCTCAAACCGACTGTAAGCACGGTGGTGGAGGCTGATGGTCTGGGCTCCATCAGTCACTGAGTGGACCAGGAACTCCTGCAGACCAAAAGGTTCTGGAGTCTGTCTGATAGCTGAACCCTGGACCAAACTGGGTCCAACAGGACCATGACACAGCATCTGATCTACAACAGAAAGGGGCAGAAACAACAGAACCAAGAAGCTTCAACGGTCCAGAGTCCAGAACCTGAACCTGGTTGAAAGGCTGCAGTTGGACCTGCAGAGAGCTGAGCAGACCCCTCAAAGCACTGACAGAGGAGTGGGCTAAAATCCCTCCACAACCACAGAAAACCAGCTGGGTGCAGCTTTTCTCCATGCAGCTTCTGAATTTTAGCTTCAATTATAAATTAATTGTTACTGTGACGTGTTTATCGGAGTTATTCATCCAAAACTGCAAACAGGTTGAGCCACTTTCGTCATAAATTCCAACTCAAAGCCTGAATCATTCCAGCACCTTTACCATCAGAACATCCTCAACATCTGGTGTCAGATTTCACATGACGGACCCTCACAGGCCCTGATCAGATGAATGGATGCAGCTCAGAGCTTCAGAGGTCCGATAATACCTAGAAGATGGAACCAGAACATTTTGACACGATGCACTGTTGAGCTGAAACTGTTACAAATTGTCTAAATTGTGGCCATAAAGGGCCGCACATGGTCGGCAGCGCCACTCGGAGCTGCCGCAGCTCTCAAGCGGACGCGCTGCCAAGCGAGCCGAGCTGCGAGTCCACCATCTGTGAGCCTCAGCTGAAATGAAGAGCAGACAGAACCCGCCGCAGCCTCGGGTTTCAGTTCTTGGCCGTCAGGAGTGGAACATGTTCTGAAGTTGTAGCCCATCTGCCTCGAGGCTGGACGTGCTTTGCATTCTGGGACGGATACATTTGTAACAAGCAGTTAACGGTTTCAGTGTTTTTTTTAATCATCGTGAGGAAACTCAGATGATGAATCCGTCTCCATCCACCTGTAGTAACTTTAGTAACCTATAGTTAATGGAAATATTAAACTAATATTATAGGCCATGAGAGGCAACTGCTGTCTTATATCCCAATTAAAATAGATTTTGATTTTGTAAAAAAAATTATATATTTCTGTGACAATGTTAAACAAGTTCCAAAACTATGATTGGCCAAAAAACATACGGGTGTTACGCGTGACGATCAGTTGTTTTGGACGGATGGTCCCTTTTTATATGTGTAAAGACAGTTTCAGGGAATTCCACAGCAGGCTGGCTTTAAACACATCAAATTTAAACACATTAAATTTAAACACATTAAATTTAAACACATCAATCAAACGTTATTTATAAGACAGATCTGGGTTGGCAGGCCTCAGACTGATGAAGTGTTTCAGATGAAAGACGAAACGTTTCAACAAAAAGAAACTGTCCAGATGACCTGATTTAACCTTTTATTGAGATTTGCTGAATGACTGAGCTCACAAACTTTTATTTACTGGAGTGGAACTGCACTTAGGCCTGTCATGATAAACGTTTGCTGGGCGACTGTCTCAAATTATTGTGATAAACGATAATATTGTTTGAAATTTAACAATAATTAGTAATTAATGTTAAATTTAAGAAGAAATGTTGGTTAATTTTTGTGTGTATAACCTTCTTTGACCACCGGATGGCAGTATAAGACTGTTTGAACTGAAGGATGGATAGTGAGGGAGCAAGCAGTGTGTCAGTTTAAGAAAAATGGGAGGGAGGCCTCTTGACGTGACATGGGCTGTCTCTCATTCCTGTTTTTCAGTTCTCAAAATGGCAGACGCTTGGTGCCGCCCTGAGGTCGACCTGTTAGCTTAGCTTGTAGCTTAGCTTCTCAGCTTAGCTACGTTAGCTATTAAAACAGATTTTAAAGAGAAAGGAGAAAGGGAGGGGTCAGTGAAGACACTGGAGTTGAGCCTTTTGTCATCCAGTGTCTTCAGTAGAAAGAGAGAAACAAAAGAAACGATAAAGTCGATAAATGAAAATGGGGTTGATCCTTTTAATTTATTATGTGATTAAGTGATTGTTTATCACGACAGGCCTAACTGCACTTTTTGATAAAGTTCCAAGATAAACAGTTTACATTTATTGTATAGTTTCCATAACAAAGCAGAGTTTGATCTACATTAACTCCAAACCTGAACTGCGTTTTGGTTCCTTCATCCAGCTTGTAATTTAAAGTCCTGCAACAAACCAAGTGTTGAGCTGGACTGAAGAGCTGAACGCTTGAATGATTTTAGGGTTTCTGTAACGACGTGAGCAGTTTTAATCATAAAGCCAAGCACAGAAGACGTTTAACACCACCTGTTAAAATCCTGCCTGAGTTTCTTATTAAATATGTATAAAAGAAAAAGGGAACACGTTTACCTACATCGCCTGTTTGTGTCACAAAGAATGGCCGAACATCTACGTTCCACTCTGACCTTATTGTTCTACAGCGGCTGCACCTCAGCTGTTACAGAAACCAGACAGAACACGATCCACCACTTCGTTCCAGAGATCTCCTCCACGGTCAGCTCGTCATGTTTTGGCTTCATCACGTCTGAAATCTGAGTGTGCATTACATCAGTATAAAAATAGTTGGAGGCAGACTTTCCCCGGAGTTTCCTGCACATTATCTGATGTAACGCTCTCTGAACCCTCGAGGCTCTTCCTTCTGCTGAAGAAAGCAAGAAGCTAATCTTCTGCGATCCAATGAAGTGTTGTGTTCAGGGTTCTACTTGAGGGTTAGCATCAGTCTGCAGCAACCTGAGGGGCTGGCGGGCCACATCTGGCTCGAGAGCCAATCACAACAAAACACTAAACACTAAAAGATATTGAGCTGAAATTTGGTGAGGTAGTAGCCGAAAGTAATCCCCAGCATGGAGTACTAACAGCTTGACTGTAATGTCTTTGTTTAAAACTTTGGCTCGTGAGGCGGCAGGTGATGTGCATTCATTTAAAGCACCCTAGTTTCATTAGTATGAAGATTTGTCAGGGTTTTAATGAAATGACTCGTTTATGCTTGGAAAAGTTAAGCTCCTGGGGGTGGAGTGCTGACTTGTGTTATTGAAGGATGATGATGCTGCAAACGCAGACTTGGATCGTTGAGTTGCTGAGAGCAAAAACGGCAAACTATACAAGCAGGTCTGAATTTTTAAAAGAAGCAGAACTCCCTGAACTCAGGAACGATGATGACTTCAGGATTTGATTTGACTGCAGCCGTGAAAACTAAAATCAATGCGCAAAGTTTCACCTTAAGTTTACTTTATTTCTGGCACCGGTCAGTTTTTCTGTTGAGCTTCATCCTGAAACAGATTGCAGGGTGCAAACACTGATATGAGATAAATCGAGTAGTTTAAAGCCGATGCTTTTAGATTCTTTATCGTTTTATCTTCAGTGCGGTCAGACTCCGACCCGTGTGCAACTGAAACACATCGACTGTAAAACTGATGCACGTCTGTAGTGCACGCTGGATTTCTATTCCTGCTGAAATTCACTGTGAAAACAGCGCAAACTGAAGAGATGCACTGAAAACGAGCGAGGTCTTGATGAGGAGAAAACAGAAGCAGTGAAAGAGCTGAAGCAGATGTTCAGCTAATAAACCTCCGTCACGCTGCATTCAGCACCTCAGTAATTACACGCGATCTCAGCCCACAACATCTCAGAACTGATGCATCTCAGTGAACGCTGCAGATTTGGAAACTATTAAAAACTAAAAAGAGCCTTATTACAGCCTGAAAGCCTGCAACCTTTGAAATGATTTATTACAGCCATGCACGACTTGATAAATATACATTTAAACTCGTTATGATTTAAGGCTGTGACTCCCGCATCAACTGCTATAAAGTCTTTAAGTACGTGTGCAGGAATCATGCTAACGGTTGTTTAGAAAATAAAACAGGACTTTTTGTTTATTTTATTAGATTTAGAGAAAAGAAGCATGTGAGGAGGTCGTGACTGAAGCGTGGTTATCTCAGAGCCGGTCTTTGGTCAGGGAATCCTTTTCTTTCATTTTTAGATGTCTAAAATTTTTTATTGCATTATAATGTAGCTGTTTTTGTTTCTTTTTTAATATGTACTGTATATAAAATTTTCTTGCATTTTTCAATTCATATGCTCTTTTATGATTGTCTCCTGTTGTACTGATAAATATCTCCTGGAGGGTAAACTATATCTTGGCTGCAAGTATCAAGCTGTGAAATCCTTTGTTTTCTACAACTGATAGCGGTTGTAGAAAACATTAATAACTTAATTAACTTCATTAATTACGATGAAGTTCAGCAACTTCTCGGTAAACATTCGAGCTCCGGGGCTTCAGCGGTGTGTTTTTCTCGTTCAGTTTGGAGAAGGCAGTCTGATTTCGGTCAGCCGCTCTCAGTCAGAAAACAGGTCTCTCTGTAAATGAGTCCTTGTGACTCAATGAGACTAACCTGAAAGAATAAAGTTTGAATGGGAAAATGTTCTGGCGGGTCAGGATGATCAAATCAGAGTGATTTTTTATTTTCCTCTTTACTCAAAACCACACTTTCCTATTAAGTTTAAAACGTTTGTCTTTTAAGGAAACGTCTTTAAAACAAAGCAAGTGTACGTCTTTTCTGTGTTTTAAACATTTAAGCTTTATTTTGTCCTGGACAATCAAGAATCTGCACCAACCAGAGAGAACGACAAAGCTCAAGCTAAAATCCAAAGGAAAGCAGCCGTGAACAAACTTCTTTAGCCGAGGCGTTTGAAGGCGAATCATTTCGTAAAAGGCCAAGCGGCTGCCTTTACTCCAGCTGCAGACAAAGATGTCACAATGACAAGACGAACCCTTCATTCCTTTACTTTTACACAACTGCAGAACACTTGAAAAGAAAAGGTTTTTAAAAAGGTAAAACGTGGATTTTGTCCTATTTTAAAGAGTGCTAACAAAAAAAAAAAAAACGATAAATATTATGGATTTTGTTTCTTCCTTGATACTGACAAAAGCCAACTCTCAACCTTGAAACCACTTCAACACATTATTTGCGATGAAAAAACAGCTCCGTGACTCATCCAGAATGTGCAGTTGGAGTTTTATTCATGTGTTTACAACAGAAGATTAAAAGCCCAACAAGCTGCTTTGAGTGAAGGATTTCAGAACTCATCGATGTACACTTATTGACACGGATGAGTTGGAAGTTAAATGAAATCAGAGTCGATCTCAGATCTGCGTCTGAGCGATACGCTCCTGGGTTTATACTGGAACAGAGCTCGGGTCAGAAATCCAATCATCGTCGCGTCAAAGCCCAGTCTGATCTCTAGACGTCGTGAAAATCATATCACCTGCAACACGGTCAATTTAGTGTTTGTACTTCCTGTTCCTGTGCAGATTGAGAGGCACAAAGTGTTCTTCAGAGAGCTGAGATAAAAGCCCGTCTCAGCGGTGAAGCCTATTAGGCTGCATTATTAAACCCGAGCCATTAGCTTTCATCTGTTCCTGCAGAAATGTCAACGTCGTCAAGGACGCAGCTCCACCTCAGCTTCAAACTGCAAGACCTGAAGCTACAGATCTAATATCACCTGAGATTTACACTAACGTTATCTGAAGGGACGCTCTTCTTCTCCTTGGTGGACTCTGAGCATTAAACATAAAGATCCTCCACAGAGCCTCTGCCTGCACCCTCACGCACACCCTGATCTTAATTCTATCAATATTTATTCCTCTCCCTGGCTCTGATTTCCTCCATCACGCTCTAAATATCTCCTCATTTTGCTCCTAATTGTTTTTAGTTTAAAACTCTGCTCAGAAGACTAATTTTGTGCATTTTGAAGGACCCACACCCCCAACACATGTTCACTGGATAAGAGATGCATCATATTCATGTAGAAAAATTAAATATACTCTGAAGGGTTGTGTTAAAACATTTTAGGACACGCGGCCTCTTGTATTGTATGTGGAAAGCATGTCAATGTTTGTTTAAATTGTTGTGTATATCTGATCAGGTGTGGGAGGGGGAGGGGCTTTTGTTCTTTGTGTTTTTTTGTTTGTATATAAATCTATTAAAAAAGCACTTTGATTAAAAAATATTAAAAACTCAAACTGCTGGGATCCTGTTTCTATTTTTTTCTTGCCGTTTCAGCCACTCTCATACGAAAACATTGGACTCATTCAGGAAATAGTCACTTTGATTTCTGGTTTTAGTGACTTTTATATTTCTTTATCTCAGTTTCAGCTCCTTCAGTAAAGGTTAGTGAAGTTGTTTATTTGATTCTGATGTTTTAACATCTGGGTCACTTCACTGCTTCATGGGGGCAGAGGGAGTCCGGTTCGGTAGTCTCAGGATTCCACCTCTGCTCTTTGCAGATGATGTGGTCCTGTTGGCCTCATCGTGTCGTGATCTCCAGCTCTCACTGGAGCGGTTCACAGCCGAGTGTGAAGGGCCTGGGATGAGGATCAGCACCTCCAGATCTGAGACTATGGTCCTCGGTCCGTAAAGTGTGGACTGCACTCTTTGGGTTGAGGGTGAGGTTCTGCCTCAAGTGGAGGAGTTCAAGTCTCTCTGAGTTTTGTTCACCAGTGAGGAAAGAACGGAGCTTGAGGTTGACAGATTGGTGCAGTGTCTGCAGTATTGTGGACTCTGTGCTGGTCCATTGTGGTGAAGAGGGAGCTGAGCTGTAAGACAAAGTTCTCCGTTTACTGGTCGGTCTACGTTCCTACCCTCACCTTTGGTCATGAACTCTGAGTAGAGACTGAAAGAATGAGATTGTGGATCTAGGAGGGTGAAATGAGTTTTCCTCTGCAGGGTTGGACTCTCCCTCAGAGATGAGGTGAGAAGTTCAGTTATCAGGAGAGACTTGGAGTAGAGCCACTGCTCCTCCACATCAAGAGGAGCCAGTTGAGGTGGTCTGGGCATCTGGTAAGGATACTCCCTGGACGCCTCTCTAGGGAGGTGCTTCTGGCTTGTCTGACTGGGATGAGATGCCGGGGAAGATCCAGGACACTCTGGAGAGACTATATGTATCTCAATTGGCCTGGGAACACCTTGAAGTCCTTCCAGAAGAGCTGGAAAAGGTGTCTGGACCTCCCTGATCAAGATGTTGCCCCGTGACCAGACTTCAGAACAAATGGAAGATGATGGATGGATGGATGTGAGGTCCAGAGTTGGTCTTGTCTGTATTAATGAGTTCAAAGCTGCAGAATGTGTCTGCAGGACTCTAGTTGTACAGAATGAAGAATGACAGTAAAGTATTTAATTTATTGTCTTTAATGTTTAACCAGGAAGTTTCTATAGAGATAATGTGTTTAAATCAGATGTGGTGGGACTGACTGTTAACTTTATTGTTGGAGGTTCTTCCTGTAAGTTGTAAAAAATGTTCTTCCTCTGACCTTTGAGAGGCAGCAGCTCTACAAACTGAGCCACCGTGCGTCTCCAGTAGATTTAACTTAGAGGAACTTACTCCAAAATTAACTTTTTTAAATATGATAAACTAGCATTAACCTCTGTGCTCCAAGTCTCTCTCAGTTTCTGGTGAGGGAGGGGTTGAAAGACTGTGGCAAGCCCTTTTAACATAAAATCATAAAAAGTCCTCCACCTCAGTGACGTAACTATCTGTGTTGCTGTGTTTTTTTTTTTTTTACTCTCCCTGTTTCATAAATCATGCTAATGGCAGCTGCATGTCACGGTCTCGTCATGGCCACACCTCCTCGCTCTAAACCCCACCACCACCACACACACACACACACACACACACACACACACACACACAC
>JARVLU010000583.1:26674628-26708038 GCA_031762415.1 Simpsonichthys santanae | reverse complement strand
AGCTCCTCGGATGAAGAGCAAAACGTCTTCTGTTACAAATAAAGTCCAGTTGTTTCTGTATTGAACGTTTTTTGATTCTACCATAATTATGTACTGTATTTTGATTTATTTACTGGCAGATGATAGTAGAAACTGATACATAACAATTCATTTTCTTAATGTTTGCTTTCAGCTTGTACCCAGACTCACTCGGAACTTCCTCAAGGAAGGATACATGGAAAAAACAGGTCCCAGAGTGAGTAAATCTGTAGAGTCAAGCAAATACACAATCGATGTTCCTATCAGTTCCTTATTAAAGTACAGTATTTAAAAACGGATCTAGACAATATGAAAGCAATGAAACCTGGTAGTTCCTTTTGATATTTTAAATGTAAAATTTCTGTCTTCATCTTAAAGTGAATACATGAAGAGAAAGTTGATACTGTATTAAGGTGCTGCCTGTCACAATAACACATTTTGCTGGGTGATTATTGTCTCAGAAATTATTGCGATAAACGATACTATTGTTTGAAATTTGACAATAATTAGTAATTATTCTCTAATTTAAGAAGAAATGTTGGTTAATTTATTTTGTGTGTATTACCTTGTTTTGACCACTGGATGGCAGTATAAGACTTTGAACCAAAGGATGGATAGTGAGGGAATGAGCAGTGTGTCGCTTTAAGAAAAATGGGAGGGAGGCCCCTTGACGTGACATGCGCTGTTTCTCCTTCCTGTTTATCACTTCTGAAAATGGCAGACGCTCGGTGTGGTTTGAGCTCTTTAGCATAGCATTTTTCACACAAAGCTTTTAATTAAAGAAATCAGTAAACAAGTTCTCAGCTTCTTTTTGCAGAGAAAACAACTTTTTAGACGAAGGCACTGGTTTCAAACATGAGTTATGGAGCTTCGACGAGACGTAGGTTTTTTTGCGAGGTCGGCCTGTTAGCTTGGCTTGTAGCTTAGCTTCTCAGCTTAGCTGCTTTTAATGATCCAAAAAAAAAAAAAAACGCTATTTTGAATGGTTTAAATGGATTTTAAAGAGAAAAGAGAAAGGGAGGGGTCAGTGAAGAGCACCAGAGTTGAGTCTTCTGTCATTTGGTGTCTTCAGTAGAAAGAGCGAGACACGAAGAAACGATAAAGCCGATAAATAAAAATGAGGTTGATAATTTTCGTTTATCATGAAATTAATTGATTTATTGTTTATTGTGACAGGCCTAGCTGGAATCAAAATGTTGAATGAACAAAAAAAAATCGTATTTTATGGTTTTCTTGTAAGGTGGATTTAATTATGTAATTGAATTATTTGAGCTTCATCCATGCCACTATTTATGGTAAATTCATTTGTTTGTTTGTTTTTTACTTTTAATTTTGACTTAACTCTATTTGATTTGTAAAAACATTTTATTTTAATCAGTCCTTGGTGAGTTTTGTGTGTGTGTGTGCGTGCGTGCGTGCGTGCATGTACTCTGTTATTTTGAATCTTGTGAATTTAACAGTTTATTGTTTTTTTTTAAAGAAATTATCTCTTCTTAGTGACTGCAATGGAGAAACTGCAGATGATCTAGTTTCATAAAACATTTTGAATTTTGGATAATTTTAAGTGTCCTGCTGAGCTGCAACTGCTGGTGTCTCCAACCTTTCTGCAACTCTTTTCAGCTTTTTGTCTTTTCAAACTACAATGGGAAATTAACTTATTTATCTTTTTTATACAATTGTGAGTCCAGTTGCATTAACTAGCCACCCAGTAAGAAACTGCCTTTAGTAACAGCACAAATAACAATAAAAATCACATTTTTTGTTTACAACTAATGTTGTCATTTAACTTTAGTTAAATTACAACGATATGTTTCAGACCAAGTAGCCACATCCATAAACTTCATCTTCTGCCTTTGTTCGTATGTTTGTCTGCATAGCAAACAGAAGGGTTCAAGAAACGCTGGTTTACACTGGATCGCAGACGACTCATGTACTTCAAAGACCCACTGGTATGGCATCTCTCAACACACTCCTCCGTCTAACTCATATAAAATAAACATATTTTATTTCTTTAGCCAGCATGCTGGTGTAAGCTTTTGTTTCTAGACGACAAATCATCACTTGGTTGTGCTTTGATGAGCTCACTGCACAAAGATTTAAATGAGCATCGTGGGAAGTGCAGGGAGGAGGCGAGCATATTAGATGAGGCAAATAATGTTGGTAATATAAAGTCGTCTTGACTGAGTGTTGAGAGGGCAATATAGGAATTTTTTTTATTGCCTTCTTAACTCAGTTATACTTAAAGTATGTTCTACCTTGAAGCCAAAATGAGGTTTATAGAGAATTGCCTAGCTGCAATAAGTTATACTGACACATATATAGACAAAACTAAATGCAGTCTTTTGTAAATACGTCTCCAATCTGTTCTGTGGAAGAGTTGTAGTTGAGAAGATTCTGCATGAGTCAAAATGGGTTTACTGCAGGGCCTTTGGCAAAGACCTTATAAAAGAGGCTGCTCATATTGCTTTAGTTCAATCTAAAAGTGTTACTGATGTAACAGATTAAGCGAGAGATGCAATAGTTAAAGCTACTAAATGACTGAAAGGTCAGACTTAGCCTCGGAGAGTTGGACAAGGAAAACTGAAACGAGAGAAACAGGAAGTCTCGAGTGTTGCGGGAATGTATGAAGGAAGCTGCTCAGTGAAATGTAATCTGACAAGTTAAGCAATAGCTAAATTGTGTCTTGGCTGTTATAAGTTGTTGTTTGTGAATGCTTATAAATTGAGGCTTACTTAAAAAAGACTGGCTGTGTAGGACTCGCATGCAGACAAAGTCTAGAGGTGAGCAGGCGGGCAGGAAAATGGAAAACTCAGTTTTAACGATGGAGTTGGAACATAAACTCGTTTCAGAACCAAATCAAAAACAAATGGTGTTGACTACAAGGATCTGGCAAAGTACAAACGAGGAACTGTACACACTGAGGCGTGCATACAAACTGGCTGCAGCTGAAACAGGTCAAAACAGACCTTTAGTGTAACTTAAAGACAGGAAGTACACTCAAACAAAATAAAAAGTAAAAATGCAGCTAAGGAGTACAAAGATGAGTACAGAAAACAAGCTACCAGTACACTTTAACAGAAACCATAAATCCATGATCTTTATCCACTTCTTCCTTTTCGGGTTGCGGGGTCACTGGTGCCCATGTCCATCCATCACTGTGTGAGAGGCGGGGGACACCCTGGACAGGTCTCCAGTCCATCACGGACACATAGAGACAAACAACCATTCACTCTCTCACTCACACCTAGGGATAAGTTAGAGTTACCAATCAGTCTAACATGCATGTTTTTGGTCTGTGGGAGGAAACTGGAGTACCCAGAGAAAACCCACACATGCACGGAGAGAACATGCAAACTCCACCCAGAAAGCCCACTGGCCGGGATTTGAATTAACGACCTTCTCGCTTAGAGGCAACAGCTCTACAGACTGCACTACCGTACCACCAAAACTCTTTCATGAGTGTACAAAATACAAAGTGGTTAAATTCAGTATTTCCATGTTGTTCTGGCTGACAGACGCTAGACAATATATCATATGTATCTTATTTATCACAGCTTTATTTTTCATGTAAAATCAAAGAGGACTACATTTCAAAGATCAAGTATAAATTGTAATTACTATTTTGCAGTGTCTGCATCTAATGCACTCAAAGTTTTGCATTTCCTAAATGCTTCTGATAAATCACATTTCACATTCACTCGTTTATTTCCCAACGGACATGGGGGTAATAAGGAAACGAAGCAAGCAAGTGTTCAGAGAAAGTAAATTAATAAACAGGCACTGATGGATCTTATATCTGCAAGTGATTTGAATTTTACAGGAAGAAATGCAGCTTTACCTGGTATTTATCTGACAAAACTTAGACGGCTGCTGAGGTTTCATCCTGTAAAAAATTAGACCTGTTCGTTTCCACTGTTGCCTCAATTCTTGCTCAGGATGGGAAATTGTGTCAAAACTTCCATGTGACACAATCAGCTGGTTTCCTTTAACACGTTTGCTAATTGTCATTGTGTAGTAAAACTGATTCTGACTGCATTGTATTTAACTGGATTGAATTAAAGTTTGCAATTGAATATGATTTATGATTTGGACATTTTAGTTCTTAGTATAGTGCCTTGAGGTGAGTTGTTGAGAATTAGCACTATATTAATAATTTGAATTGAATTGAAACTCAGTATGGCATTAATTAGGGGTTCCTGCAGCACTGTAACCTTCTCACAGTCCATCTGAGTAGTAAATTAGTCAAACATTTTGGACAAAGAATAGGAGAATCACATGTGTTTGGCATTTAAGTGTCCCAGGAGTCACTCCTTCACCTAACTAAAACAACATGGAAGGTGTCTTAACCAAACATAATGTGGTACTCCCAAGACATGCACTTAATTTCTAAAAATCCATATGAGAACATTGTGCAAACACACTTTAGATACACACACACACATTTGCCAAGTTTACCACAGTCAGATGGAACTGAATATCTGACTCTCAATAATGAAAACTTGGTGTTAAACATGGCATATTTATTCATAATGGTAACAAGAAGCTTAAAACAAAGGAGCAAAACAAAATGCTTTATGTTGAAAACTGGGTTTGGCCTAAGATGTAAATTTATTATTTGCACATCATTTTATAAATGTGTATGTAGATTAAATGTTACATCTGTAATACTGAAAAATTAAAAACAAGTTAATGCATTTAGTTCAAATTATAATATAGCAGATGAGCAGACTGGATTTAAAAGTGGTCTTCTTTGCTTGTAGATTCTCATATCTATATCCAAAGGAATGTAAAACCCTGCAAGCCCAAAGTACATTGAGTTCAAGAGCTTGAACTGATCCTCATGAAAAAGATTGCCTAATTTGGAAGCGGTGCAATTAAGCGCTCAATGTCACTGTGGGCAGTGAGCAATTCTCCAGAGGTGAAAAAATGCCTTCGGAAGGAAGCTCTGGGACAAATGAAGCCTGCCTCAGCTGCTGCCGTGTAAACCGATCCCTCTACTACCACAGCAGAGCAACGACAGGGTTTAATGCATGGGAGCGCAAAGAAACTGACAAAAAAAAAAAAAAAAAAAAAAAAAAAAAAAACAAGGAAAGGGGGCTACTTCGCCTACAGACATTTCGGCTTAGCTAAGCAATGATGACAGTAGTTTAAAAAAGTATTTTAAAAAAATTAGATGTATGCAGGGGGGAAAAGTCAAAAAAGAGAGACTAGCCAAAAAGACTTGGGAGACCAATAGTTGCAAAACCTTAGAGACAACGAGGCTATGAGCAAAAACAGACAAATTAAACTGGCCAACAAAGTGTGAGAGACATTAGGAGACCACCAATGGAAGCCGGTCCGATACAGGAAGCCCAAGCATGACCTCTGTCCTCTGCAGACATCTGATTCAGTCAGTGTGTTAAGCCCGTCTGGAGGGACAACCCACCTAAACAGCTCAACACCTGAGCTGAACCCATCCACCACCTTCAGCAGCACCTTCAGCACCTCACTTTTCAAGGGGTTCATTTCGTGGTTAACATTAAGATGTTTTGTAACCACTTGTGTAAGGAAGTTTAACTTACATTTAATTTGATGTACAGTGAGTGATAAAAACATTACTGGATGTTAGGTGTACTAAGGTGAGCTTGGACAGTCTTCTACAAGAGTTTGGTTTTACAGCAAGAGGATGGCATTTTCTTTGGTCTTAATTTAGGATAGGCTTGAACTCATCCATTTACCACTTACTAAGTGAACTTCGCTGCAGATACAATGTGACACAAATGCTGGTGGGGATTAAACACTAGCTGTTGTACCTGTCTGCAATTATCAAAACATTTTAAGAATGGTTTCATTTACAAAGTTTCACCAGATTAACAGAAGCATGTAGAGCGTTGCTGGATAAACGCTTCTTGTTATTGTTGTTTTTGCTCAGCAGGTTGCTGGCAAACTCCTGCTGACACCAAAGCAGCGAGCCTGCAGGCTGGAGGCCAGGGAGGGGAAGGCCTACAGAGTGAGAAAATAAATGGTGGAAACCAAATAGCTTCTTATCTCAGACAGACCCCTACTCTCAATCACTCATTTACACATAGGAAAACAAGCACGCACACACATACTGGGTCTGACAAGTACAAGTCTTTGCCCTTGTTTGCCCAGTCTTTACAGCTTCTCATTTAACCAATAATCAGCTGGTCAGTTTTTATATGACTGGTTGATTAGCCATCACCAAATTCCAATGATTTCTGTTTGAACCACTGATGAAAACCTCAGGGAATTTTAGCCTCATTTAATCGAGCTCATCAGCACTGACTTATTCCCTGCTCCTTAAAGTTCCCTGGTTTAGAACACATTCATCAGCTCAGCTAAAATGAGCCGCTAATGGCTTCTTAATGAAACTGCAATTTTACTATGATTACAGATGAGGGTCGCGGAGGGTTTTTTTGGTTTGTTTTTACAAACAGAAGCAGACTACACAGAGCTACTAGAGGCTGGAGTGACACATTTCACACCATCAAACTCAAAACACTTCACAGTAACAGTTTGTAAAACATTAAATGCTCTGAATTTTATTTTCAAAAAGAAATGCAGGTGGAGATCATAGGTGAACAGTTGTGTGTATAACAATACACACAAATGATTCTCACAAGCAGTCTAAATATAAAGAGTTACGCTAAAACTCAAAGTGGAGCAGCTGGAGTCCATGACAGATTAGAGGGATTAACGACTGGAATCAGCCATGATGAGCAGAACGTTGTGTGAAATTCTGAGTGATTAGCTCAGTGAAGACAGATCAGTACACAAAGTGTCTCTTCTCCCCTCTTATCCACTCTTCCAGTGACTAAATTAGCAGTTTGAGATTAAACTCGATAAGTAGGCTTAATGTAACACACAAGTTGAATATAACAGGAAGTAAACTTAAACTACAGTAGTTAAAGTCTCACAGTATTTATTTGAAAGGCATAAACTTTTAAGAGTTAATATGTTTTAAATGGAATATTTAAACACATTGCAATACCAGAATAAAACTTTGTCACTGCACCGAGGTACAGCGAGAACATAGAGAATATATTCAGATAAATAAAAGAAGTGCTTCAAAATTAAAAACTAAACTAATGCTGCACATGCTTTGGTGCCCGCACCATCACTGTTGGTCAAAAATCATGCATCATTTATTCTTAACCTTTTTTTGTGTTTTCCCATAAATCACCTCTGTTGTGCACCCTTTAAACCTGCCTGTCATACAGTGGATGACTATAATAAAACATAATGAAAAGAGCTTGTGACTTAGCTTTGCAACTCTAAAGGCATCTTGCACAAGCTTTAAAACTGTAGAACTCCTTCAACAATTCAGAGCTGGGGGGCAGAAGTACGGTAAAGCTTTTTCTTTACACCAGGTTCATCAGCTGGATTAAAGGTTAATAACTTTCATTTTTGTTATTCAGTTTCTTTGTTGATACATGTGAATAGTACAAAAACAAAAATGATTAAAACATTTTAACCAAGAATATATTGGGCTGGACCTTGGACAGCAAATCACCAACAAGCTGGACAATATGAAATAATCAGTCCATTAATACAAAAAAGTTAATTCTCTGGCAAAACAAATGGCTTTAATTGGGTTTCCTTAATTCTTAAAATCAGAACAAGCACAACAAAAAAAGTGTCTGCTGTTCCAGAGCTATTCAACAAATTATAAATTTGCGTTACTTGGTTAATGTAACAAGCTAAAAATGCACCACATTGTTTTGAACTGAAGGAGGAAAATATGGTGCAAAAGAATTAAACAATTCTGACCCACGGTTGGAGAAATCAAACACTGATGATGTGATGTAGGTCTCAGCCAAGAATATCCCCAGTTCCCAAGTCAAACTGGTTATGTTTATTGTCGAACTCCAACGTGCCCGAAATAACCAAGACAAATAGGATCCCCAGTTACAGAGCAAATCCACCGGGAGCTTCAACAGAGCTTTCAACTTCAGAGTTTTTCACTGGGATAACTTGTGCAGCTGTTTTTCTTTTTTATCCACACATGAGAACCAAACAGTTTTAGTGCAGGTCTTTAACCAGAGGACAAAAGAAATACTGTTTTTTTTTTTTTTTTTTTTTCTCTTTTGTTTTTGAATGGTTACTGTGAACTTCATGCTTAAAAATTAAAGCAAACATTCTTAAGGTTATGGGCAAAACGACAAAGAATACAGTTTCCCAGTAGAATTCAAAAATATTTGGGACATTTCATTTTCCAAAATACACTGAAGAGTTAGGAAAAATAAAGTAGGAAAAACCTTTAGCAAGCACGCGTTTGATTTATGTTAAATATCAAAATGTAAATGTTAAAGTTTATAAAATATTGCAATGTGTTCACATGATGTCAAACTGCAATCCTGTTGACAGCAGATTAAATTGTTTACCTGAACAGCTATGTTTATGTAAATTGTGTTTACTTGCTTGCTAATAAATGGTGCAGTGTCTGCAGTATTGTGGACTCTGTGCTGGTCCATTGTGGTGAAGAGGGAGCTGAGCTGTAAGACAAAGCTCTCTGTTTACCATCAGTCTATGTTCCTCCCCTCATCTATGGTCATGAACTCTGGGTAGAGACTGAAAGAATGAGATCGTGGACACAGGAAGTTGAAATGAGTTTCCTCTGCAGGGTAGCTGGACCCGCCCTCAGAGACAGGGTGAGAAGTTCAATTATCAGGAGAGACTCAGAGTAGAACCTCTGCTCCTCCACATCCAGAAGAGCCAGTTGAGGTTGTTCAGACATGTGGTAAGGATGCTTCCTGGGCGCCTCCCTAGGGAGGTGCTTCAGGAATGTCCGACTGGGAGGAGAACTTGGGAAGAGAACCAGGACACGCTGGAGAGACCATGTCCCTTGATTGGCTTGGAAACACCTTGGGGTCCACCCAGAAGAGCTGTAAGAGGCAGCTGTGGAAGATGTGTTGCCCTCCCTGCTCAAGCTGCTGCCCCCGAGACCTGAGTTCAGAACAAGAGGACGGACGGACAGATGGACGGCTGGACAGACGGACAAACGTGATGGACAGATGGTCGGACGGACGGATCTAATCTAAAGCTCCACATAAAAACACGCTTTCCAAAAGATTTTCCTCACAAACATGAAAGCTTCTAAAAATGTTTCCATCCACACAAAAACGAAGTTAAAACTTCCAAAAGCTTAAAAAATGACGTCAAGATCAGAGTGAACAGGAGAATCTAACCTAAAACTGGATTCAAGTCAGTTTGGTGGAGTTTGGGTGTGAAAATCTGGACTCAGTTTGTTTTCTTTTTTTTTTTATATATATATATATATATATATTAAAAAAATAACTCAGAAAAAGTTTAACTCTTCAGTAACGGATGGTTTCAGCTCCAGCTTGTTTTGTTACGTTTGTTGTCTGATCGTTTGCAAAGAATTCTAGTTGAGTTGAAACTTTAACTTGTTGGGTTCAACATACATTTATAATTTATTGTTTAATCTTTTACAAACTTTGTCATTCGTTAAGAAAAATTGATTCATTTGTAAAACGTAAAAGCTAAAAGCCAGTTAGCAGCAGCTGAACTGTGGGTGACCCGGTTGATTACTTCCTCCTCCTGTTTGATATCGATCATCAGCTTCAGCACAATAAACCCATCATGTTTAAGATGGGGCCATTAAAACCCGCTCCGCTTCATCAGATAAACCGATAATTTTTATTTCAGCGTTAAAACCTTTTAATCATTTCTCGCTGCAGATTCAACAAAAAGGAAATCATTGAGAACGCTCGCATCTCGTTACAATGAGCACCTGAGTGTGATTATCACAGCCCAAATCAAACGACAGCCATCTTTAAACTGCCTCAGCGTCAGCCTGCGGTGATCACAATCATCGGTGTGTGTGTGTGCATGTGTGTGCGCACACGTGTGTGTGTTCAATAACCTCTAGATGCAGCTCAATGTGACACTCTAAATACAGATTGCATGTCAGTGACAGCAGGTCCCCGAAGAGCTCAGGAAGCGCTCACGACATGGGAAAACAGACAATGTGTGTGTGTG
This sequence comes from Simpsonichthys santanae, assembly GCA_031762415.1. Lineage (NCBI taxonomy): Eukaryota > Metazoa > Chordata > Actinopteri > Cyprinodontiformes > Rivulidae > Simpsonichthys > Simpsonichthys santanae. The sequence goes on along the minus strand of JARVLU010000583.1, from coordinate 26,698,018 downwards.
CGTGTGCATGTGCGTGTGTGAGAGTGAAACAAGGAGCTCTTTTCCAGCCCAGGCACCTTCCTCTGGTTGTTAATGAGCTACTTGTCAACAGTCTTTCCTGCAGCGTGATCTCCGGTCTGATCCTCCACTTTCTGCAGGATTATAAGAGAATAAACACATTTATTCAGTGTGTGTGTGTGTGCGTGCGTGCGTGCGTGCGTGCGTGCGAACTGATTTAGAGAATTAACAGGTTTTATAAAAGTTTTTCTACAACATCCATCATCTTTACCCGCTTCTTCCTTTTCAGGTCGTGGGGGTCACTGGTGTCCGTGTCCAGTCATCACTGTGTGAGAGGTGGGGGACACTCTGGACATGTCTCCAGTCCACCACAGGGACATATAGACAAGACAAACAACCATTCTCTCTCTCACCTAGGAACAATTTAGAGTCACCAATCAGTCTAACATGCATGTTTTTGGTCTGTGGGAGGAAACGAGTACCTGGAGAAAACCCATGCAGCACAGAGAGAACATGCAGACTCCACCCAGAAAGGCCCCCCAGCCAGGATTTGAACTGGCGACCTTCTCACTGAAAGGCACCACTACCAACTGAGCCACCGTGCCGCCCTTTCTACAACTCTTCATTCATTTGTGGATAAGTTTGTTCTACAAAACTCATACAGCTTTTAGATTGAGGTCATGTGCACGTTTGTGCATGTTTCAGAGTTCAACGCTCTCCATCCCAACTGAACGTCCCGCATGACGAGTCCCGTTTCCTGCACTGTGGATCAGTGTTTCCAGGTGCTGGACCTCGGGGCGCTGCGCCCCGGAGCCTTCCTTCGTACGGAGGAATGAACGACCTCATGAGTTCGTCATCGAGTTCTGCAGAACTCTGTTGATGACTCATCGACTCAGACCAGGTGGGCCGAGGCCGGGGAACGTTTAACACGCGCTGTGCAGAAAGCCCCGAGGAGCAGGAGACCGACTGAGCACGCTCAGACTGTCCGCCTCCAGCCTGCAGGCCCCCAAACAAAAACAGTCTCCATGATAAACAGCTGTGACCCTTGACGTTGACAACAGCTCGTTGGGTCAGAAGTTCTGTTAAAACCACGACGACAAACACCTCAAAACATGAAACCAGCTTTCACTGGAGGAATGATGTTGCCCGCAGCGGTGCATGACCTCACATGAACTGTGAGCGTTCAGAGCGCACGTTGGAGACCACCGTCAGATACAACACCAGCCTTCAACTCAACATCCATAAAACAGATTCAGACATTTGCTACGGTGAATTAGCTGTGGCAGCCATTTTTAATCAGGACGACTCTAAAACAGGGTGATTCAAGTGACGGCCCGCGGGCCACTTCCGGCCCGCATGTGACTTCAGTCCAGCCAAGCAATGGGTTCATTTAAAAAAAATAAATGTTAGTTTGGGTTCTGTTTATTACATTTATGAATCAATGCATCAAAATAAACTAATTTAAAAGATTGTTGTAATATTTGGTTTACATAATGACTAACTGCTGGATGTCCAGCCCCTGAGCAGTCAGGTTGAATATCACTCATCTAGAGGCGAATCAGTTGTAAATGTTCAAAGAGTTTTATTAAAATGTGTCTTACTGCACGTTGTTACATGATCACCTGCCTTTGATGGTAGTGGGTGATCAAAAAGTAATCAAGTAAAGTGAAGAACAATAAAAACAAATCAAAGTCTGTTCTCTTTCCTCATGCCCGATGTTAATGTGTTCTTTAACCAAACAGCTAAATGTGTGACCAGCAGCCAGCTAGAACTGCATTGTTCACCTACAGAAACAGCCGAAGTGACTGAAACTGGACCCACAGAGTGGAGACATCTGAAGAAGAGCGGTTTGGACCTCAGAAGTCTGATAGAACGTATTTACACCTCCTCCCTGCTCCATCTTCAACTTTATCTAGTCCTGACCATCTGATTCTTTTCTTGTAAGAAGATTAATTCAGGTTTCCATGGAAACACCTCGACAGTTTGTTTGTCTGATTCGGCCATATTTGTTTCCAACAGGAGTAAACTCTTCAATTCATAAATCAGGGTAATATTTTGTTTGACTTGATGGGTCACAATGAGAACCTGTAAGATTACTTCAGAGCAGAATGAAGTATTTTTACTGCAAGTTCACAGACCTTCTCATTTAATCCATTCTTAAACCAGATGAAGCAGTTCTCATTCAAACATCCACAAAAACACAAATATTTATTCAAATCTTCTACTAATCTAATTCCTGCTTTAATAGTTTTGCTACAGTTTCTGAAGTGACAATGGAAACACTGAACTAACCAGAGTAACTGAGTATTTGTACTTTAGTATTTTATCTGTCCAAAATATTCTGGTTATCTCTGTCGTCTTTAACGTTTCCATCCATTGGTTTCTCCGTTACTCCAGAAGATTTCTCCACCTTTACTTTGTTGGTTTTTACTCAAACAGATGTTAAAAAATACCAAGAAGAAGAACTGAAAAGTAAAAGTACTCAAACAATACTGAGAACTAGCAACACAAATGTAATTAATTTTCTCCCTCAGAAGGGGAACAAGCACAACATGACTTGTAATAAAATAACACACATGCAGGCGCACGCACACACACACGGCCCTTGTGTGTAATGAGGTGGAGAACAAAGGAGTCCCTTTGTTGTTTCTCCTCCATCTAACGTCATCTGCCTCCAACCAACACTCGCTCCTCCATCGGCCGCAGGAACCTGACGAGGCAGACGACGAGGAAGACGACGAGGAAGACGACGAGGAAGACGACGAGGAAGACGACGAGGAAGACGACGAGGAAGACGACGAGTCCCGATTTGTCCTGACGCCGTTTCACCGGAGCGACTCACAGCGGTGCTTTTAAAAACCACAAACAGACTCACTTTGTGTCCAACTTCCACGTGGTCAGCTGCGGCCAACGCTGAGCGGCTTTGGGTGTTATCAGTCCATTAAATGGCCGTTATTAGTTGTTCTCATCCCCATATGTAGCGGTGAAACTGTCCCACCTACCCCCTAGTAGGTTTAAAGGTACGTTATTATCATTATTATCGCTGATAATAGGCAGCGTCTCAGCAGGGTGAACCAGGAAGTGTCTTTTTTTTTGTTTTTTCAGCTCATGTAATCCTTTTCCTAAACCTAACCTTACACCTGACCCAAAGGACCAACGCTAAACTTAACCCCCTTGGTTCTCCAGGTGGAACATGATTTGTTCTCCAACATCCACTCTGACCTTTTCTGTAAAATGTTCTCGTTTTGCAGAAACAACTTTTTTCTGTAGCTGCTGCTCCAAAAACTAAATAAAGTTTGACAAGAAGCTCGTCAGACACTTTTAGAGGAAAACTCTGTTTGTACAATGGACTCCAGCAGGTTTGGATCATTTCTCATTCAAAAGCCTAAAAAGAACTTAGAGGAATTATTTTCATCTAAACGAGCGAAGCCGACCGTCTTAATTTACGTTTCCCTGCTGCCCGTTTACTCACCTTTGCGTTCGACTTTACCGAAATAGAAAACTGGAGACGATCAAGAAAAGAGAACATTAAAAAAAAAAAAAGAACTAAAACCTTCCTGTCAGGCGCCGCCGAGAACACGTCGGCTGCAAAACTTATTTCTGTCTTCGGCAGGTAATTAATCGCCACGTGCCGTTATTTTAAACATCTGAGCTCTTCTGACGAACACGTCTGCATGTGCACCAGATTAATTACTATCAAAGTGTCATTTACATTTTTGTCCCCCTTATAAACTGAAACGTAGCGCGCGTTGAGTGAACATCAGCCGTTTAAAATATATATATACAGTATATATATGTATATGTATATATATATTATTTATTTTCTGCTTTGTCTGAATGAATACTGAAGCAAAACAATTTAAATCTTTAAGAGACGACCATCGACATGTTTGTGACTTAAGAGTTATTAGTTCCTGCTTTATTTATCTTCTTATATTTTATAGACTTTTACTTTAGTAATCTTAAAAACAATATAATAATTTGATCATTTAGCTCATTTAGCTCTGACAAGTCTGTAGTTCATTAAAAAAAAAGTTTATTAGAAGCAGATGAAAATACAGAAAACTTTAAAGTAGTTTTCTTTTAAATGGACAATATATTTCTGTTTAGTTGGTTCTGTGGTGGCACTACGAGTCATCAGTATCTTACCTGCAACCGTTTAGTGGCTTGAAAACATTTTTTAGAGAGTAACTCAAGCAGTTACAAAAGTTAAAAGTTAGAAACTGGATTGTAATTGTGAGAAAATTGAAATAAATATTGAAAATTTCAGTTGCAGTCAGACTAATATTAAAATCTTTCATGATGAAGTTACTGAAGTGACCTTTGAGCCATGTTGCTGCTTTTTATTTGAAAATTACAGAACGTGCACAGCTTGCAAAACTGTATTTTAGGCCGTGCACGTCGTTTCATTGCCCACCTCTGTTTGCTCTGTGCACACCTCGGCAGCAAAGGGCGGCTTTGGTTTACGTGTTAAAGCTTAACTGTAGCATATTTTAGATTAGTTTGGGATTCCTGCAACAACTTTGATTGTTTTGAGATTAAAACTGATGTAAAATATTTTGAACAGGTTCAAAAACTTCTGGTTGCAAAACGCTGCAACTCTGCAGAAAAAAGTCAATGTAAGAATCTTCATCAAATTAAATTTTTACAGTAAAATATTTAATCATCTGCTATATTGTTCATCCTTCAGTTCAGAGCAATGATCTGTGATGATCGTTGTTTTCTTCTCAAACTTTTACAAACGAGCTTCGACGGACGGCGCTTTTGTTTTTTTAGTCGTCTTTTCGCTGATTTGTTTGGAAGTTAATTATAATCGTTAAATAACGCGTGCCAAACTGTGTCGTCTCGTTTAGTTTCACTCCAGAGGACTGTCTGTAATAAGGAGGTTGGTTATTTGCTCAGCAGATACGTGCACGTCCCAGCTCCGTGTCTGAACCTGCCTCAGATTCCAGCTGCGAGTTCGACAAATCGCAGGAATGGAGATCTGGCAGGACTCAAAGGCGCAGCAGACGGAAACGTAATCCGCTAAAGATATGATGAGAATCACATCCCTAAAGCGAAGCATCAGCGCGGGTTTAAAGGGCAGGCTCTTAAATCTTTTGTTTAGAAAGAAACATGCCCAAAGATTAGGCTCGCTTTCACAACGGTTGCATTTCTGTCCTTTGGTTTGTGGGAAGCTCCACGTTTGAAACGCCTCCGGTTGTTTTATGGTGAGGGACGAGGAGAAGGTTTTTCTCCTGCTGCTAAACCTACATCAGATCTGCACGCTGAATGTCAAAACGTCTCTTTTCAATTCCACTATGGGTTTATTTTCCACACGGAGAGGAATCTAAAAGGAGCAAGGCGCCTGACTGACCCCGAGGCTGCTGCTGTTAAAAATGTATGCAGCTGCAGCATCTGGCCGTCGGTTCGACGAGGGCCGCTGAAACATTCAAACGTGCTCCTTCCATCCCCGTGTGAGACAGCACGACTTCAGCTCGGTCTAACCTTTCAAAGAACGTCGGAGTTCAACGCCTCAGATGTGCAGAGTTTGGTGTCGGAGCAGCACGTCCGCCTCTTACTGTTCAGTTTTAATCTTAACAGAGTCTGAAAAATCTTGGATGTCTGCTTTAAAACAAACGGACGCTCAGAAAACGTTTTGACTGAAGTGCACGCAGAGAGGGATGAAAGGCCCCGGCATTAAAAGCTCCGGTTCAATTTCAGACGTTTTCAGAGAAGGAGGTTGAATTTTACTGAGCGATGAAGAATCACGCAGGTGGACGAGTGTCGAACACACTCTGGTGGAGTTTATTTTAGCTGAAGGGGAGTGAGACAGAAACTGAAACAATGTTCACACCAGACAGAACAAAAGCCTGGACCTCGTCACCTGGACCTTTCCCAAATCAATCTTCTAAATTCTCTATTTAGATCTGAACAACAACCATATCATATAAATGTGCAGAACCGGCTTCTTACGTTCAAGTTTCCCTCGTTCTTTGGAGCTTTTCTGACTTTTCTAGTTTGATATAAATGTAGGAACCACTTCACAGGAAAACAGAAACTTAAATCAAGATGCGACTTTCTCCAAATATCTCAAGAGGCTTTTAGTTGCAAAAAGATCTAAAATAATTTAACAATCCATCAAAACCAACTTTTTGTTTGGATCTGAACAGCGGGGGCTTGAATCTGCTGTTGCACGGCCCATAAAACTCCTTTCAACATAAAGTTGGAAAAATTAACTTCCTACGAAACAAACGGAAGAATTTCAGTTGACTCAAAGAAAACGGCTCAAAGTGCAGCCTGGTCGAGCTCTGGGTGCATAAAGTCCAAAACCTACGAACTCACCTCGAAGGGTGGGAAATAAAAAGTTTGAACGGACTCTACTTTTTTAAAGAACAGAGAAAACAGTTCATGAATGTCTGGCGCCCTCAGAGACAGACTGTACAAGAGTTCATCAGCAATGAGGAACTCATTAGGTAATCATTAGCTTATGGTTAGCCGGACGGCGAGACAAACAAGGTCAAAGTCACGGTTTCAGAGTAGGTTCTGGTTTCTGTGTTCGGACCATCAGGTTTTGAAGAAGTCGTCGTCGTTTACAGTCAGAAAGAAAAGCTGAGCAGACGAGCAGAACTAGATCTGACCAGACATCTTTATTCATGATGTGGACGTGCACCAAAACAGATCATTCATCAGGAGAGGAATTGATGCTGAACTCTTAAAATAAAGCAAGCCGAATAGAAGCTAAAAACTCAGTACATCAAAACCATAGCTGCAAGCTAAAATTAGCAGCACAGTAGATACAAGTTAAAAGGAGCAGAAAAACACAAAGTGTGATGATTGTGTATTTATGCAGGTTGCAGAAAAAAGTTTTTGAATAAATTGAAGAATCCCAATGCATTTCCACGAGTGTTGGACAAAAACAATCAGTGGTTCCCAACCGTGGTCCTTGAGGAACACCATCCTGCTTGTTTTAGTTGTTTTCTTGCTCAACACCTGCTTCATTGAATTAATTCCTTGTGTTCTGCAAAAGCCTGTTAATCACCCATTCATTTAAATCAGTTGAGTCAAAGCAGGGAAACAACTAAAGCATGCAAGATGGCGTTCCTCAAGGACCACGGTTGGGAACCATTGCATTCATCTTATTTACTCAAAGTAGCCGCACTCGATGACAGAAGATTTTTAACCCATTTTACTGGCAAGGACAGATTTTCACAACAGGTTACACAGATATATGAAAGTATACGCAAGGAGCCTGGTCACAAGAGTCTGACATGGGCAGCATGTCTCAGGCTTGTTTTTACAAACTTATCAGCAGCTCAGACAGACTGGTGTCCTTGGACTGCCAGCAGGATCAAATCATCTCATCCAGCCCTCTCCAAGAGAGAAAAGAACTCTAACAAACGCATGGTTCATGGGCAGTTACAAACATCCATAAACCTTCACCAAAATTCTCTAACAGAGTTTTTGTAAATAATGTTCAATCACAAAGTATAAAAGTTACAAACACCAAAAGTCATGGCGAACTAATCCTGATCGAAGCTAACATGTTGATACACGGGTGGTTCAAATGAAATATGCAGAAAGAGTTTGTGGAAAAACATACAAAAGAAACAGTGAATGCCAACTCAGCATTCAGCCAATCTTTAGTTTCCAACTGCGTTTCAAACAGAATCCAAAAAAAATTATAATAATGGTCCAAACAGAGTCTTTAATCACTCGTGACTGAGGTTTCTGAGACCCGGAGGACAAAAAAAAACTGTTTGGTGCCGACTTGAAGCCTCCAAGCGCACCACAAACAGAAAGCTTGAATGAAAAAACATTCAAACAAGCTGTTCTGTGGCCTCTGTTAGCTGGAATGAAGAGAGGTGGAGATAATCAGACATCACTTTTACAAATGGACTCTTCTGAGCAGAGCTTTGAAATATTAATGGTGTGATGGGGCCACTGGAGGAAGCCTTTAATCCATGCCAATGCAAATGGACCCCAAGGTCACCAACACAGCCCTGCAGCAGCTCGTGGCCAGGGCCGATTGACTCCAACAAAGTCTCTGAAATGTGTTTTTTTTTTTTCATATTTGAGAGGAATAAAGTGCAGAGTGTATAATGGAATGGCCTCGAGCCGCTGCAGCAGGCAAAAGGGAGGAATTAGCTGGAGTCTGGCCACATCAAAGTGTTTCAAGGACAGAGTGTGTTTTTAAACCACAGCCCCACTGACTTTCTTTTTTCTCTGGGAACAGGATTCACAAAATGCCCACAACAACGCTGCTCCAGAGGGCCCGGGTGATAATGAGTGAGGGCTGTGTGTTTTGGGACTCCTCTCACAAACGCCGCCTTCATTTCCCTCATTATTTTCTGAAGGACAGGAGGAGGGTGGCCCTCACGGCTACGCGTTCTCAGAGTGGAAGAAGTTAAACCTAATTCCAACTTTCAGAGAGCCGTGCACTTCAATCGAGTTTCCGAGGGTTGCGTAGCAACAACACCTACTTCTGTGCTGCTGTTTACGCTTGGTGGCAGCTCGAACCGGAGCGGTCCGCTGGACGCAGGAGCTCCTCGGCGCTGATAATTAATGAACCCCAGACAGAGCGTTGATAATCATTTAGTACAGCTCAACTGGAATATTCTGCTGGAGGGGTGGGACTCAAACAGCTACTGTTGTGCTCTCCTGTTTACAGTGAAGAGAAAAAATAACTAAACTTTGAAAATATTACAGAAACACTTTCCAGATTCAAACACTGAAAAATCCACTTTACCTTCAGCCCCATCAGTGAAACTGTGTTGCTGCAAAGCAGTGGAGGAGTTTAACATCAGCATGTAGGTGAGGTTTCTTTGTTTAGGTGGGCTAAGAACAGCTGCTGAAACTTGTGATTTCTATTTCAACATTTCTACAGGTTTTGTCTAAACAAGCCTTTTAAAACTCAAAACTTTAAATCAGGGGTGTCCACACTTTCATCCTGCAGTTCCTTTTAAAATGAACAAGTCAAAGTGACCTACCTGCTATAAGGACCTGTTTACACAGAACAACTTCTGGAAACTTTAGTGTTTTTCAATATTTATTGGGGGCAGTAAACGCAAAGAAGAGTGGGTTTACACGAAAACGCTGTAGTTTCCATGTCTGTCGGGTTGCCAGATAAGAAATGATGAACTATAGTACTGTGGCTGTAAAATGATAGTATTTTGACCTACACGGTCAGATGTGCTGAGTGAATATATTCTAAGATGAGGTGTGTGCTGTGTTTGTTGAACATGTGCACAGAAAAGGAGGAGGTAAATAAGACATTTTAAATTTATCTGGCAACCCTGATGCAGGGCTCAGCTGCATTTATCATGCATGCAGCGTCTGCATGATCACAGTTAAACACACTAACGTCCCTTTGGAGCCTGGATTTTATTAGTTTTGCTCCTACATGCTGAATAAAGTGAGCAGCACAAAAACACTGACAATTATTATAACTGTAATTTATTACAGCTGTCGTTATATTAATTACAACTGTCGTTATGTTCATTACAACTGTTATATTACAACTGTTATTTTACAACTGTTATATTACAACTGTTATATTCATTAAAACTGTTATATTCATTAAAACTGTTATTTATTATAACTGTTGTTATATTCATCATAACTGTTATATTTATTATAACTGTTATATTATAACTGTTATATTAATTAAAACTGTTATACTCATTAAAACAGTTATTTACTATAACCGTTGTTATATTCATTTTAACTGTTATATTTATAAAAACTGTTATTTATTATAACTGTTATATTATAACTGTTATATTCATTAAAACTGTTATACTCATTAAAACAGTTATTTACTATAACCGTTGTTATATTCATTTTAACTGTTATATTTATTAAAACTGTTATTTATTATAACTGTTATATTCATTTTAACTGTTATATTCATTATAACTGTTATATTTATTATAACTGTTAGAGCAGAAAAACTTTGGACTGTGGCCACCTGTAGTTTGTGCATGTGCAACTCCGTGGGGTTCCTCCCGAACATCTCCACTCTGAGAACTGGATTCAGAAACTTTCGTTCTCAGAGAAAGAGGACTGTAAATGAACGGCCGAACGTTTCATGTTGTGTAAACGGGGCATCAGACTGGCTGCCCTGTCTGTCAATCAAGTGGCAAATTTTATGGATGGATGATCGACTGATGTCTAGTTTATTTAATGCCATGAGATCTACCCAGAATTGCAATGGACACGTTGGGCACCGCTGATACAGTAGGTTAATTACCATTCATTAACTGTCATTTTGAAATATGACGAGTAGTTTTTTTTTTTCTGAGCTTGTTACTAGTTTAAACAAATTAATTAAAGGCATAGCTCTTTGCTGAGACAGAGGCAGCCATGTCGGATTGGGTGGGAGTAAGCCCTGCCAGGCCCCCCTATGGTTACACCCCTGCTGCAACAGGAAAACAAATGTGAGAAAATGGTGTTTTTCACACAACAGCAATCTTTCCATCACATTTGTTCCAGAATCAGAGCTGGAAGCGTGTTTGATTTCCACAGACGGGCTGAAGCTGCAGAGGAACTCTTTGTTTCCTCAGATAAAAGCAGATCGCAGGTTAGCAGTAATCACATATGTAATGTGGTGTTTTTCTGCGTCTCTGGTGTGGGGTTATTGTTCCTGCAGCAGTCTGGGGTTTCCTCATGTTGTGTCCAGGTCCGTGCTCTTCCCCCCCTCCTCCCCGACAGCAGCAGCAGGTTGTACAGAGATGAAAGCTCTAATTGCACACAGCGGACCTCCATTATTCTCAGCAGTTTTTGTTTCTTCCAAGCGAGGATGCTGCCATCATTTCCCCCTCCTGTGAGCACTTTCCTGCCGGGACGGCCTTTCACTGCTGAATGAACACAAGCCCTGCCTCGTGGATCTCATACCTTCACTAATCGGGTTAACTCTTTGTAATCCTGCAGGCTCCCAACACGAACGAGACGAAAGAATCATTCATCAGCTTCAGACAAGTTCCACCTCTCTGCCAATCTGTCAAATTACTCCCCTCCAGCTCTCCTCCTCTCATCTGATGAACTCCATCTTTTTCCTCCTTCACGCTTCCAAACCTCTGTTCTTTACACTAACTGGCTCCGTTTTTAACGCCGTCATGCAGTCTCTCTTCCTGCTTTCACTCACTGACTCTGCAGCACCCCAATTAGCAGGAATGTGATGCTTTTCTCTATCGTGGCACCAATTTGGGATTTTAAGCGATAAGCAGAATGCTTTTTTACATAAAACCTCGTCTTGTGCAGCGCTAATGAATTACCCTCCAACCTTTGAGTTTCATTAGACGTTTTCACACCGGATATTGAAATTAGCTGAAATCACAGGTGCCCCAGATTCTGCTGAGCTGTGGAAGGTCACGCTTTTACTTCACTTTGTACTAACGTGCCACAAAGTCTGTGGACGAAACAGTTAAATCTCTTTATGCTCCGAGATTATGATCTGTTCGATCAGATTGTCTTGAATATTCCTGCCAAAGATTTTGATACTGAGACTTGAAGTTCTTGTTTTAATAAGGAAAACAAAAACATGTATTAGTTCATATTTGTATTTTAGTATACTGTATATTAATATATTAGTATGTATATTTATTGTTGATAGAAGCAATACAATCAGGTATTTCAGATAAAATGGAAAAAGAAACAGTTTATTTAAAAGGCAAATTATAATCCAGACTACAGAAACAGCATTTTATGCTGAACTCGGTGAATACTGAGACTTAGCTAAACACTAGCTAAAAGCAACAAAAGTCTAGCAAAAACATATTATTAAAGGCAAGCTAAAAGTTACTAAATGCTGAATAAAAGCTACAAGTTACAAAAGTTCAGTTTAACGCTAAATAGCAAAAACAAGCTAAAGTAGCTAAAAGGTATCAAAAACCTGGTGAAACTAGCTGAAAGTAACAATAAGCCAAAGAGCTAATATTAGCAATGTGATGGTTGCAGTGGAGGGACAGCTAAAACCTAAAAGATTTAAAGGGTCACTATAAGTAGCTAAAGTTTAGCTAGAAGCAGAAAATAACAAAGGGATGACTAAAAGCGAAAAATTGCAAAAGGTTAGCAAAAAACAAGCTACAAGTAGCTAAAGGTAAGCTATAAGTATCAAAAACCTATAGTGAAAATAGCATAAAAAGCCAGCTGAAAGTTAGCATCATATTAGCAATATGATTATTGCAGCAAAGGAATATCAAAACCTAAAAACATTAAAGGCTCATTAAAAGTAGCAAAAGTTTAGCCACAATTAGGAGACAAAGGTAGCAAAGGACTGGCTAAAAGCTAAAAATGGCAAAAGGTTACCAAAAAGCTAAATGCAGCAAGAGCCTAGCTAGAAGCAGCCCAATAGCTAAAAGCTAAAAGTAGCATAAGATAGACTGTTTTAAATTAATGTTAAAAACTATGCATTTCTATAAGAAATGTTTGTAAATAAAGCCAAATAGTTTGAGAAGTATAAAAGTAAAAAAACAAACATAGCACCCATCACCTGAGCTGAATGTTTTGATATAACAGCTAAAACTGAACAAATTAGCAGAAGAAGCTCAACTGCGAAAAGTGCACAAAACATTAAGCAGAAAAATAGTCTGAATGCTGAGTCAGCATTCATGAATGAACTCAAGAGAAAAGCAATAAACTTGTGAAATCAGCCCAACATCAGCACAGAACTCCGTTTTCATACTTGATTTAATTCTGCTTTAACGTTTTCTCTAAAGCTGCTGCAGAGACTTTTAGAAAGCAACTTCATAACCGCCATAAAAACATGAAACACGAGGATCTGTCAGGTTTTTATGTAATCAGCTGTGCTTGGAGTTTCATCTACTGATTTTCTTCATTCAGAGCCAAAATGAACAAAATAACCTGAAATTAACTTCCTGCCTTTCTGTGTTTTCTTTTGATCCTTCTCTCAATGAATCTTTTCTGGCTCTGTAATAAACGAGTCAAAGTCAAGACCACTTGTGAAAACAAAATATTCATATTTTAACGAGCGGCGCGCACAAAGACTCAAGGATGCTTTAATGTCTAACTCAAGGCTGCAAAGAGCTGCACCTTCAAAGGTGCATTTTGTGTTAAATCCAGCGGCAAATAAGTTCTTTTGGTTTAAAAGCGGAGAATGGGAGTCATTATTTCTGCCCGGTTGCAGGTTTTTAATTGTGATCAAGACAAACGCTGCGGTGAGCTGATGAACCAGCGTGGTGCGACTATTTGCCACCCGTTGTCCTTCAGCAGCCAACAAGCCATCCCACATTCAGCTTTTAGTCCTTTAAGACCATTTTCTCTCATTTTATCCTCTTATTTGTCTTAATTCTCACATCAACATCCTGTTGCCTGACCCTCCCCTGTCTCATCTCATCCAACTGAATAAATAAATAAATGCAGAGACGGGAGAGGAGGAAAGGCCAGAAGACGAAAAGAAACTAGGACACTCCAACCTGGATGCACCATCCAAAGTAATTTGCTCAGATAGAGAGCGGAGTGGAGAGGAGGAGGGAAACAAGGAGCTTAAGAGCATCTCTGCTAAAGAGGGGATGGCTTAGAGAAAACGAGCCGAATGGACCGACAAGGCTGCAGCGCAGAGACGAGCCGAGGGAGGCCGAGGAAAATGAGAGGAAGAAAGTGTTGGTAAAAATCATAAAATGGACGAACGAGAGGAGACATGCTGGTTTCAGTGGAAAATTGGGGGCTTTGCAGCGAGAAAATATAACCCCAAATTTACTGCTGCTAAAAATAAACTTAACGCCTGCTTAACTGGAAAACAACATGGGATATTTACACCTACATAAAAACACAGCCATGACTTTACTCTGCGAGCGCTGGTTCAAAATTCACATTTTTAGTTATTTTATTATTATTTTAAAATGACAACTTAAATTAGAATTTAATTTTTTTTTTAACTTGTATTCTTCCCTACGGCTCCAGTTTTCACATTATTAACTTTGTCAATCAATTAAATCACAACAAGAAAGTATTATTCTGGGTTTACGTCACAAAATACTTTGTGCAGGTATTTTTATAATGTGGTCAGATTTAGAACAACAGGACGAGAAAAACATGTTTGAAAACGGCTCAGACGGACATTTTTAGGCTTTAAAATGTGACATTACAAGACGGGGTGTGATTACAGAAAGAGCAGGGAGACTGTGGGGAGCAGGAACAGGAAGTGCTTTGAGCAACAGAAGGAGAGTAGAAAGTGGTCGGTACGATTCCGCAGGCGTGGAGGATGATGAAGAGGAGAACCAACAGGAAGGTTAATCAATGACCAAATCTACTTACCGTAATTGCCGGTGTATAAGCTGCTACTTTTTTCTCATGCTGAGGCGGATTAAACAAATGAATAGCTAATTTATTTATTTGTACTTTATAAAAATTATAATTTATTTTATTTCGACAGGCTGCAAAGCTTCCTGCTACTGAATAACATTTTCCAGCCATTTTGGGTCTGGTTGCAGAAACCCAGTTTTCAAAAGGAAACTTTCTTACCTGTAGATGTAGCCACAAACCAAAATGGAAGTCTGTATCTCACTTGTGTTTCAAGTTACGCTCACAACATGAACGGTATGTCCACTTCCACCCTTTTCGCTCTTCTATGAGGCCAGTGAAGGCCTAGTAGTCACTGAAAAATGCATATCTTACATCTGAGTTTCAAACTATTGTGTCGAGAAGAGACCAAGTTAGAGCCGTTTTGGTTCAGTCTCACAAATGACACACAATTCCATGCAAGATGTTACAAAATGCATTAAAGCTTCAGATATAACTGACCCTTAGCTACTTTCACACCAAACATAAAACTGATTGCTAAAGATGTCGTACGGGGGATGAATTTGGATGTGTTAGCTTTCATGGGTTTATTTTACACAAACCAATAAATGGTGTGCTTCTGTATTTTCCAGAGGTTGAAGGTTTTTCTACGTTTAACGATGTTTCGACCCTGATGCTGAACATTAAAGAGCTGCAATCAGGCTTTACGGCACCGCGGCCATTTAAAAAGGTAAATGGAGTGAATACGGAGCCTTTCTAGTGCTGCTGACCTTTAAAAACACATTATAGTTCAAGCCCCATTCACCCATTAACACACAGACAATTCACCTTTCCAACGTTCACGATGCAGCCCGGACTCCCCGGGCACTTTCAGAACCATTCACACCTTCACAATAAGACCTGACGTCTGCAACGACGGTCGGGGAGGTGAACTGACAGGTGACGATGACTCCACGATCCACAGAACCCACAGGTCGGTACAACACCACACCTGATGAGGAGGGAATGTGTGACCAGGTCTGAAACGCTCCTGAACAGTGAGGGGAAACATCTCAAAGAGCGTGGAAGAAGAAACCAGCTGCTGCAGACTCAGTCAGGCAGAACTTTGCATTCTAAAAACTAAAGGGCATCTCTCCACTGCACTCATTTCCACATGCTGATTAAACCACCAACCGTCCAATTAGCTCTAAATGACCCATTCTGTCATCTCAGGCAGTCGCTCCGCAGCCAACAAATAGTTTTATAGATCATTTACAGTCTTTGGTTTTATCTCAGCCACATGGAAAGTTAAATAAAACATTTAAAACTCCTGAGTTCAATATTTATCCGTGCAAGAGAACATTTCAATCTGCGTCATCACAATGCAGTTTTCGTCTTATTTTGGTAACTCTACTCCTTCTAAATATAAACTGGTTTATTATTCTGTTTGTGTGGATGCTGAGTCAGCATTTTCGTTAATTTCCTGCTTAGTTACTTTTGTTGTTTTTGTAGACAAGTCACGACTGCATACTTTGTGTTATTTTAATTAACTTATAAAAACCTTCGGCTCGTTCTGGAAATGGATGCTATGACTTTTGTAACTGTTAAACTTTACAACTGGTTTAACTTGAGATAAAATAAAAATAACCCACAGAAATGGGAGCTCATTAAATCAAGCAAATTATTGTTCACTTCAAAATCTGCTATATTATACTGTACTTTTATTTATCCTTTTGGATTTATAACTACATTTTGCTACTTTTAGCTTTAAGCTGCAGTTTTGCTCATTTTAGCTACTGTATTTTAATTTCAGCTTTGGCATTTGTTCAACTTGTGTTAGTTTAGATATGCAAATGTGTGGCTTAGTTTAATTGAGCAATTTTAGCTTTAATATCTAACTTGAGCTTTACATTTGAGCTTGCATTTAGATTTTAGCTTGTGTTCTGCTGTTTTTGGTCTGTTCTGCCCAGCTCATCATTCATGCAGCTTTTTGCAGAAAATGTAGTTCATTATACTACAATTTGATGATTATTTAGAGAAATTAAAAATGCCAGTCAGACAAAAGTTTGAGAATTACAGCAGTTTTTTTTTTTTTAATTTATTTATTTATTTATTTTTTTAGCTTCAGCTGTTTGAGGTTAAAACAACATTTGACAACTAAAGCCAATAAATCTTTAATATATGATGAGGAAACATGATCATATGACAAAGAAAAATCAACCACAAAGTCTAAAACAAGTTAAATGTACGGAGCAGAAACAGTTCAGGCCCATAAAAATTCAACGTTCAGTTGTCAAACTTGAGTGGACCAAAACTTTGAGCAGCTTTAGGCGGTTCTGTCAGAGCCTTGAGACGATCAGCAGAAGCAACAAAAAGTTAACTTTTTAAACTGGAAAACTAAACAAAGTGCCAGTCCCAAAGCTGATCTGTATTGCTCGCAGCCCTCCAGGACATTAGTGAGTTGATATTGAGTAGTCTGAGACCAGAATGAACGTTCTCCCTGGAAGCAACTCAGTCCAAACTGAAGAAACCAACACAGATGAGGAGAGGAAGTTTTACAAACCTCGTCTGACAGGACACGTAAAACTGGAAGATCCTATCAGATATGGGGTTTTAAAGATGTACCACAGTCCAGATTAAAACAGTTTTGTCACCTCTCCTGCTCTCTAAATCAACATTTTATCATATCTTCTGTATGACCTCATAAGTAGATAAGTCAGAGCACATCAGAACATATCTAACGCCAGCAGACAGGAATGTACGGTGAGAGATCCAGGTCTGAGCTGCTTGATGTCCAAGCCTTGAATTATTTATTGCTACATTTGCAGCAGAATCCTCACTGGTTAATTGTGCACTTTGTTAAGATGCAGTTAGACAGCTGTGAAGTTACAGGGAGGGAGGACGACATTCACTCTGCAAGAACTCAGAAAGGACGACTAATGTAACGGAGAACACAGTCAGGCACTGAAAGAGGAGCCAAAAGGTAAAACCAAGGACCGTGACAGGAACGGTTGGGACTCAGGTGACTGAAGCGGGGACTGTTAGTAAAATAGAGAAGTAGTAGTAGACATTTGAAGGCAATGGAGTACAGGGACCAAAATAAATTGTAAGTCAATGACGAGTGTTGTGTCAAGGTTTTGTCCATAAGCAGTAAAATACAGATGGATGGAAGGCCACATCCACATGGAGAAAGAGTCAAAAACAATTTGTTTTTAAAAATATACCCATTCACACGACACCTTTCGTCTTCAACACAAACTTCAAAAATGACCCAAAATAACGCAGTAACTACACCAGGCCTTTAGGTGGCAGTGAAACTCTGCAACAAACATACACCCAAAACAGGAAACGAGGCGTGGTGCATAAACATAAAGCCAACGCACGGTGTGAAATTTAAACCCAAGAAGAAGAGAATGGCCTGTTTGTAGGTCACAAAAGAGGCGGGGCTACAACATTACTGTTTTCAAAAGGTCGCACTTGGGCTGTCTACATGAAAACACAAGAGAGGCGTTTCAAGATATAAACTCTTTCTTCTTCTCTAGAACCGATTTTCATGGAGGCAACAGGTCCAGGAGAGAAACCCAGTCCTCCTGGGGGGTCCCAAGGTGTTTTCACCCCAGAGACGATTTATAATCCCTTCAGCAAGTTCTGGTGTCCTAATCAGACACCCAACAGCAGTAAAGCAGCAGCTCCACTCCAAGCCTAAATGATGGAGCTCCTCCCCTCTGAGCCTGGCCACCCTACAGAGGAAGCTCATTTCAACTGCTTTTATCTGAGACACATGAGCTAACCCTCATGAGCGTAGCTGTGGTCTGGAACATGGACAAACCTGAGCTTCGCGTTTTGACTTAAATCATCCTTCATGACAACAAATCGGAGCAACACCCTCAATACTGCCGATGAGGCCCCAATCTGTCAATGCATCTCCCCTTCTACCTGAACTGAATGATTCATCCTGTTCATGGCTCATTTAAGTTTTACAGACTTATCTTTGTGAAGGCAACAACAGCACCATGTATACAGTCAAAGTCTCAATTACTGTATTGTGCTGTGAAGGTAACACTTTTGATCAATAAATGAGTTTTTATCCTTTTCTTCAATGCTGAATGGATGAACAGTCTCACGCTATATTCAGCCTCCAAAAGCAAATTGTTTTATTTTATTTTCCACCTCCTTTCAGCTGGGCTGTACATTACAGGCAGTTTTGGATCATTAGTTTAGTTTACAGCCGTTAGTTTTGAGGAGGAACTCCAATCCAGCTGTTTGAATGCACGGCTGGTTCGAGGCCCGCTCCCCCCGTTTGGTTTGTTTTGGACGGAGCTCTCGTCTCCCTCGTGTTTGAGTTTTCTTATTATTCTTTGCATTAAACTGTCTTTGCCACTGTTTTCTTTTTGAGTCATGTGAGCCAACTTTTGATTTAGGGAGTATAACAGGGAGCAGAGGAGGCCAACAACAAACACAGAGGAGGATAAAGGAGTGCTGATGGAGACTAAATATGGGTGAGGAGGGGAACGGAGCAGAGTAACATGAGGAGAATGAGGATCATGATGGATGGCAGAGGGGTTGCTCCTCTGAGATAAGGCATTAATAATCCATAGAGCTTTAAGTACGCCTTTTGAGGGAGAAGATCACTCCGGCGAGGCTAAAAGCAACACCTCCCCCCTCTCTTCCCGTAACACCTTCATAGCTCTGCTGTCTATTGTTTGCTGTGTGCTTTAAGTTGTTATTGAGTCGCACCGATGCTTCAAATGTGACAATAAATCTCTCACTTACAGCCTTTACAGAGTGAGCACCAGCAGCAGTCCTGCAGGGTTATTGCTTGTGTCACACTGAGCCAAACGTCTCTGATGAGCATCTGTCTGTCAGAGATCATACGGCCGGGGTTTGATCGCATGCGAGGCGCTGGGGCGCACACCTGACGATCTACAGGATGAAAACTGCGGGGTAGGCGTTGTTAGCTTATGATACACGCTCTCCATCACATCTTTACCAAATATTTTAGTTTCTTTTGAATGTAAAAAGATTGGCACAAGATCATAAATTATTGTTTGTGTTTATTTACTGTTCCAGAGCTACGATCTCCGTCAGCAGGACACATGTAGACGTTTAACGTCATGAGCTTATGAGATGTTCCTGCATGAAAAAGAAAACTGCAGAACAAAAAAAAAAAAAAAAAACTCAGAATTAAGTTGTCAAAAGAAAACAATATGTTCTATAGCTTTAATTTCTGGTGTGTTTTTATTGTTTCAAAAGTCCAACTGCTTCTAGTCGGAGTTCTTTCTGAAAAAAACATTTTATTTTCATTCTTTGTCACAAACTGAGTCTCGGCTGAAACAGGTTTCAGCAAAATATCAGTCAAACTCACTGAAGTCTAGACATTTGTGGCTCAAGGTGATGAGCTGCGTTGGTTGTCTTAAATTTAAACACCTGAAAGATTTGTAAAAACACATTTAGTGTTATGAGAGATATTTTGCTAACAGACACAAACACAAGTAAAATGATCTGCCTGAATAAATGCACTTGACCAAAGAACTTGAATGAGAATTTTAAAACATTTCCACAATGTTTGTTTGATATATAATTTAAATCATATTTAGAATAAAGAAAAGGATTACAGGCCTAAACAGATCAGTATAAGCTCCTCCCACAGACGTTACCAGTTTTTAAATAAGACAAGCTGAAGATAAAAAAAAGCTGAGTTTTTATGTACAGGTGACGTGTCGGAGCTCCGCTGAATGACAGACAGAGGATCAGAACATCAGAGCACTTTTCCATTTTTAAGAACCAATAATTCAAGTCATGTCAGCGAGATAAAGCCGGACGGAGATAAAGGTTCCACGTAACGTCATTAATCGGCGAGTCTGACTGCTGGCGGTGATGAATTGGTGACAAAGTGCTGCGAGCAGACGGAGACAAACGAAACAGAAGGACACGTCGAGTGAAAGGCGGGAAAATTAATGAACGAGGTGACGGAAAGGAGCGGAGACGAGGACGGAGAGTGGAACGGAAGGAAGCAGCGAGGCCTGAGAAGTTTAACAAAGATTCAACTGAAATGAACGAGCAACAGAAAAAGCATTTTGAAAGGTCTGAACCACTGATCAATGTCTGAAACTAAAATCTGTTTCTGTTAAATGTGCGATGGAGATGCTTTGGTCAAACCTTGATGATGACCCGATACAGCCTGGACTATAAACGACTCTTGACTACAACAAACCAAATTTTAGCTCAATATCTGTTAAATTCAATAAATAAATCACTAATGGTCATTTCGGCATAGGTTAATGTTGATTAGCTGTCACAGCCGTCTTAACTCGAGCCGACTCCAAAAGTTAATCCGTTTAGCGCTTCATTCCTAAACGTTTCATTAAAATCCTTCCAGTTGTCCTTGAGATATTTTGCTAACAGACGGACATGGACTCCAGCAGCATTTTTAGAAGATTGAGATCAGTGAAACAAAAAGGGACAAAACGAGGTTGTAGACAGGAAAACTGGGTCAAGCGTCCTCACAGAGACAGGAATAAACGAAGAGTGAGAAAGAGAGGAAGTGGACCTGACAGGTGAAAGGAAAAAGAAGAAAAGAACACCATTTAGAGAGAAGAGGAGGAGAGCGGGGGCCTGAGCTGGGCGTCGCCCCAGGCGAAGACGTGGTCTTTAAGAGCAGCAGTGAGGACACGTGTCTCCATCCAGCAGAAAGGATGGACGCGAGCAGAACATCAAGTCGTGGACAGAGTTCCTGAGGCGGAGCTCTTCTTCTCACAACACAAGTTTCTTTCTGTCAAAATCACTGATAATCACATTTTATTACATTATTAATGCTGATTTATAATTAGTACATCTTTATTTTACCTGTTGGCATCAACCCTATATGTCTTTTAGCAAAATATCTCAAACCATTGGACGGATTTTAATATAACTTTCAGGAAACAATCATTTGTTCCTTTAATTTTAAGTTTAACCTTTATAACTTGACTTTTGTTTTGTTTTAAATACATTTGAAGCATTTTTATGAAAATTTACAGCCAGCTTTGAAGTAAAATGCAGTTTTTAAATGCAGTTAGTTTCATTCTCCATCGCCTATGTCAGCATGTTGGTCCTTATCGGTCCTGAGTCCGATGGCTTTCACAGCTGCTCCTCTTCCTGCCATTAGCTGCAGACTCACATTTCAAATTAAAAGCACATTCAACACACTGTTACTGACTTGTAGTTCGCCCAGTGGGCAGAACACATATGCTCTCAGAACTGCATGAATCACAGCCAGTTCTGCTGAACCTCTCTCAGTCTGCAAACACTCCAGGCCAAGTTGTGACTCAGTAGCTGGAAGTCAGGAGCGAACTGGACCCGAGCCAGCTGTGGACCGGCTCGCTGTGTATCGGACCTCCGATCTGACTCATCTCAGACATTTGGACATAAGCTGTGCGATGCGAGCCTGATCCTTGTTGTATTTGGCTGAGCATACAGCGTAGCGAGTTTCCAGTTTATTCAACAAGTCTGCCAACGTGCACAGAAGAAAAATAACTGTTTACGTTCAGACCTGCTGCAGAAGATCAGTCTGAGCGCAGGCGCTGAAACGAGAGGACTCTGCATGCCTCCAGCTAGACATCTCTGTATCTAATGCAATGAAATGTCAGAAACTTTCAGGATATCTACAGCCGAGATTATTTCACCACCCACGCCAAAGACAGCAATGCACCCCCATACCATTAGAGAGGCAGCCTCTATAGCAGGACTTTTCAACTAAATTTCCCAGGGGGCCCACATTTACTGAAAGCAGAGAGTTCAGGGGTGGGACATCCAGCACTTATTGGTTGTTTTATGGTTTAGAATCCAATTTTTTTTTTTTTTTTTTTTTTAGAAATTAACCCATTGGTGGGCTGAACTGAGTGGGCTTGATTTGGCCCCTGGGCCACCAGTTGAATAGCCCTGCTCTGTAGTCTGAGGTTTCCAAAAATAACTTCCAAATTAGATTTCTTTGATCAAAGAAGAGTTCTGTCCATTTTAAATTATTTTTGGCCCAGAAAAAAAAATGGAGGCATTTCTAGGCGTTCTCATGTTTTTTTTTTTTTTTTTTTTTTTTTTTTTTTTTTTTTTTTTTTTTTTTTTGCATGATAGAGCTTTAGACAGCATTTGATGATGGCCTGATGCACTAGGTTTCAAGACGATGATGTGTGGAAGTATTCCTGAGCCAAAGCAGTGATGTCCAGAACAGGTTCTGTTCTTAGTGAAGGCTCCCGAGGGCCTGAAGATCATGACCATCCAATGTTGACTTTCAGCCTCTGAGCTCAGAGATTTCTACAGATTCTTATAATCTTTTGAAAGTATGGGCTGTAGATATAAAAAAGGACTTCTGACTGGTGAACCGCTGCCCATCTTTAATTTGAAGATGCTTTGTTTAAACTCAGTCCTCTTACAGGCCTGTTGCCAATAAACCTAATTAGTTGTAAAGTACCGTAATCTTTCCGTTGTTTCTTTTGTTTAAGGATGTTTAAGAGGTGGTCTGTGTTCCAGGCATGTTTTGAATCCTCCTAACTCCATTGTTGCCCGAGCGTTGTGTCTGCAAGCTCTTGTTTTTCTTTTCTCCCTCTATCACTTTTCCCTGCAGCTTCCAAAAGACAACGTCGGCCTGTGTCGCTGCCAAGCTCACGTCCAGCCGGTCTGAACGCTCAGAATACAAACAGAGATGGAGAGGGGGAAGAAAGGACACATTTGGGCGAGGGTGGGGGTGGGGGTAATGAGAGCAGAGAGCTGAAGATTGGAGGGCTTCTGGTAAACAGAGGGCTAAGGGGAGAGGAGGGCTGGTCTCCCATTGTTGACAACTCCTCAGTCAGGAAAGTTGCTATTAGCTGTCCTAAAAGTCAGAGGAGGGTTAACAGCATCTAATTTGCTTAACTGACCAGAAAAGAATAATGTTTTAGAAAAAAAAAATCTAAACATGTCCAGAACAACAAATTAACTTCCTTCTGTTGATTTTTGTTTTACTTGAAGTCACAATTTCTCTTATTCCAGGCTTGGGACCAGAAAAAGTGACCCAAACAAAAACATTACTACAGTACAGTGATTTATATATACAGGTGGTCCCCGGTTTACGGCCGAGATCCGTTCCAACGGCTTGGCCGTATACCGATTCTGCCGTATACCGATTCTGGCCGAATCCGCGGCCGTATACGCGGATTTTC
>JARVLU010000583.1:26651302-26662868 GCA_031762415.1 Simpsonichthys santanae | reverse complement strand
ATTGTATAAATACGCATCTAAAAAACGAGTTTTATTTCCACCTGAGAGCTTCAAGTGCTCGACTTCACGATTAATGAGTTTAACCCAAATAAAGCTGCTTGCTTTAAATCCAGTTTGTTCTTTTGGATCGAAAATGTGAATCACATCGCAACAAACAGCCTCACAAATGTTTTGTTTTCAGTGGACGACGGCAATGTTTAACAGAAGACATACTTTTCAAATAAATAACACTTCTGTTTGACTGTTTGGGGATTTCTGCCTCCCAACGTGCAGTTTAGTTGTAAAAATAGGCTTTTTTTTTAATAAAGCCTTTTATATGAACAGAAACATGAACAAAAGCACAAATTTTTAAGTTGCAGGCGTTATTTTAATAAAACCAGCGTGATAAGTGAAAATTACTAAAATACTATCAGATATTTTGAAAAGAAAACACACACAGTTTCCAGCCGCTCAGCATTTTGTGACTTTTGTTCAAATTAAAATCCCAAAAGTTGAGCTTTAAGCACAAACTGATCAAATGTTTATCTGTTTATAATCTCGCCATCTGTTTTCTGCTTTAATGCTCTTTTGTCTTTTTCTTTTTCAAATCATCTGAGTCTGCTTTCCAAAACATCTGTTAATTCTTAACTTTCTGATTTTCTCTCTGTTCAAACTGCGAAGATAATGGCCCGTAATTACACGATCGCACTGCGGCTCGCAGGTGTGAACGTGTTAAACGGCTTTTAAATTCATGGCAGGCACGAGAAACAACCACGTTCAATCAAGCTATTCAGAATAAATAAAAGGTCACAATGCATTTTAGATGATAATTTGTGCATTTAAAGGCTCCGGCGCCTAATCACCTTCGGAGCCGTCGGAATTTGCTCTTTGGAAATTCACTCCTGCTCTCCGACGGACAAACAAGCTTTTGTGACCTTTCCGAGCAGCTCGTAATTAGCTTTATTGTAATGTGTTAACTTGTATAAATATGTTGCTGCATTTAAAGCATTTCTGGCTCACAGAGCTCGGTCCCTCAGAATGGATCTGATGGTGTTTAGCTCAGACGGCGTGTCCAAACTCTAAAAAAAGAGCAGGATTTGCTCGTTCACACTGAGGGTCAGTCATGGTCTTGGCCTACAGTTCAATCTGAAGCCCTGCAGGATAATCACCTCCTGTGGGGCGGCTGCGTGGTTAAGTTGTCCACCAATGCAGGAGTTGGGGGTTTGATTCCACCAGCAGTCGCATGCTGAAATGTCCCTGGGCAAGACACTGAACCTCTCATTGCCTCCGATGTGTGTCCCATCGGTGTATGAATGTGATAAAGCTCTGATTATTATTCTTAAAGGTATAGTAGAGTGCTGTATGATGGGTAAAAGAAGGTACAGATTGTAGTTTAAAGTGCTTTGAGTATCTTGATCAGATAGAAAGGCGCTGTAAGTGCAGTCCATTTACTATTTACCTCCACATCAGCTGTTCAGTGAAGCTAACAACAGAACGAGCCTGTTTCTTCATGAAGAGAGAGTCGGCTGTGAAACCAACAGAAATGTGAGCGCTTTCTGTATTCATTTCTTCATTTGAATGTCATACGACAGATTCGGTTTGAACTTTATGAACATGTAAATGTGGCTTTTATATCAGTTCGCGCGCGTGACATTTGCTCCCTCTCGAGAGGTTCTGATGATTTAAAGACGACGAATCAGTCGACCACTTGGCTGTGAGGAGGAAACCAGATCCAAACGGCAGATCTGAGTCAGGTTATAAACCCCTCCATATGTTCAACCCATCAGCTGGTTTTTGTCTAAATTCACTTAAATCCTGTAACTCCAACGAAAAGAAAACGCCAAGATAAACAGCAAATGTGTTTATTGTAGCATTTAGCATGGATTAGACAAAAATATGTTTGTTTTATCTGTAAGGTAAAGGCATGAAAATCTGATTTTTATTTAATAGAATACAATAAGGGGTGAATAATTATTGAAAAACACCATACGTTATTAGAAACCTTAGTACGCGGTAAGAACACTGTCAAAATAAACAGGTATGTAGAGACAGAAACGTGTGTGCATTAATCAATAGTTGTGCAGAACTAGAATTTGTACATGTATTGTAGGTTTCTTTTTAAAAAATATAATTTAAAAACCCAACAAAGTTCAGTCAGGTCATCTGGACTTTTTTTTTTATATATATATATTTATTTTAATTGAGACGTTTGAATTTTGTTGAATTTTTTTTAACCTGGATTATTGAGCATGAACTTTAATATACTGTCATTTAAAGAGTTACAACTTAGCAAACTACAAATGCTAACTTCAAGTTTACAGTTTTGTTTTACCTTTATGAATACAAAGAACTACGATCGTTTGTGAATACGAATTTACAACCATGATCTTGCATCACAGGGTTACAGGCTGATTAATGGAGCGAAGAACGCATCTATACGCATTGCTCAAGTGTTCAGATTGAAGTTCACATTCTCACTTTTGATCATATAAAGAATCATCTTTTTCTTTCTCCACCTTTTCTGTCATTCATACTTCAGTTTTTGATGACACTCCTCAACTCAGATTTATTTATTCTGTGAAGTTAATATGAGCTGAGTTGCCTTCTTATCTGCCGTCTCATTTCCTTTTATTCCAATATGTGCTGGCATCCATTAAAAAGCTGATGTTAAACCCATTCTTTGTATTCTGAATAATGTATGAAGTAATTCTAATAAAATGTCTGGCCTGGTCTCTAAACGATTGTTTTAAACTCATTAATACGTAACTTATATCTGAACAAATTATTGTTTAATGGTTTTATGTCTTCCACTCCCACTGTAGCTAACAGAACTGCTAACATTTCTCCTGTCTAAACTGATAATCCAATGGTGATTTGTTTTTTGTTTTTTTGTTTGTTTTTTTAAAGAAATTCCGGTGGAACTAAGAAGTTGAAATGTGCATTAAGAACACATGTGGAATGCATATCTGTGTTTTGCACTCCATTACCCATCCTGTGACCCCGGGTCGTAAGATCATGGTTGTGAATTCGTATTCACAAACGGTCGTAGTTCTTTGTATTCATAAAGATTAAAACAAAACTGTAAACTTGAAGTTAGTACAGTATTTGTAAGTCTGAAGTTGTAACTTTTTAAATGGTATTTTTATAAATGAAAACATACATCTCCAATTTCTAGTCGTACACAACTATTGACTAATCTACACACGTTTCCATCTTTACATACTCATTTATTATGTCAGTGTTGTTACCGTAGCCTGTTTTAATGGTTTGTTCTATTTGTACTTGCTGTCCAAGTTTTCAAGTATCGAGTCGGACGATCGAATGAAACTATCTAAAGTCAGAATCCAAACTCTAAACCAGACTCTGACCTTTAAACGTTCTCACTCAGAAAATAAAAAAGTTGTAAACATGGCATTCAAACTTTATTTTCCTTTTTGTTGTTTTGTCTCTTAATAAATCACTATTTTATGACTTTTTGTGAGCGTGTTGCTGTTATGATGCAGGGACATGTTAGCTTTTGTTGCTAACATGATTAGCCTGGTCACAGAAAAGTTAAATTGTTTCTCTTGTCCAAGAACAACTTTATGGTCATAGCCTAACCTCTGGGTATCTGAAGCTTCTGAAACATCTCACCTCATTGTTCTTCAGCAAAATAGACACTGAAGACTGCATCGTGATGGATTTAAAAGTAAACTGTGTCTGATCTGACACTTGTATTGTGAAGGACTGAAGCTCTGCAGCAGGAGTTACCGGTACAATCCACACCGCAGGCTGCTTCAGATGAACTCCTGCAGGTTATTTTGTAGTTAGCTCAGTAAATAAAACTAATCTAGTCAGGTTCAGCACAGCAGGGTGCACTTCCTCTCAATTATGTCTCCAGTGAGAAATTTGTATAACTTTAATTCTTAGTTTAATTAACTGAACATTATTTACTATAAATCACTTTATTTAAGGAAAACAAAAATAAATTTTTGCTGTTTTACTCTGTCGTACAACTCAATTTTAAGCAGCATAACACAACGTGGGGGCAGGGGGTCCAGATTGACTCGTTCTGTCTGGATCTGAACTTCACTCTTTCAATTAATTTACACAATCTGGATGAAGTTAAACTGCTTGATGTCCTCCTCATTTTCATCAATCTGCACCAAATTATCAGCAACTATTTACGCTCCAATAAGAACATTAACACAGAAACAGACTATTTTAAATTCAAACCATGGAAAGTTTGGTTTCTTTTATCTCTGCCACCTTTATCCTGCTCAGACTGACCCAGATTCAGCTCACCAGAACTCTGATCAACGTCTCTGTGCTTCAAGTCCAAAAAGCTTATTTAAATGCAATTTAATGCTCAAGGTTTAAAATGATACAGAGCATAAAAACTACGTAAAGAAAGAAAACAGTCAAGTTTGCAGCAATAACTCACCACATAACTTGGCTTATTTTTAATAAACTGATAGTTATTTTTGTATCAAGCGACGAAGATACGACTTGTGAATGAACGTCTCTGCTCAGATGTTTCCTGTCCAGAGATGTTGCTGCTCAAACATCACAGTGTGGATGTGTGAATGAAACATTTGCAGGATAAACTCGTCTGAACTTGATTAAAGTCATTAAACGCACCTCTGCTGTGTGTCTCTCCTATTTGAGGGTTACAACTTATTTTATGGTCGACCTTAAAGAAGAAAGGTTTAACCGCTGTTCCTCAGGCTGTGTGGAGACAAGACTTAAAAATAGTTCAGAAGATATTTGATTTGAAATATTTGATGATGTGACATCCCAGTGGGTCATCAAACTAAAACTATATTTACGTTTTAATCAAACAAAAATCATCAGTAAAACCTGAAGCTGAAAACTTTAATCTGCTGCTGATTTATGATTAAAACTGATTTCAGTTTTCAGAAGCTGGCTGTTTAAAAATGGAACAAGACTTCTCGTCATTTTCATCTGCAGGCCTGAGTTCCTTCAGAACAGGAGCAAACGAGCGCCGATGGAAGGTTCGATAACGTTCATGCATTTCAACCACGCTGACAGAGCACCTGGGACGAAACAGAACCACGTTTCTGTTCAGTGCCCTGAGATGACTTCTGGTGTGACTTGGCGCTTTATAAATAAACTGAATTGAACTGAATTGAATTTCCTTATCTGACAAATCTATAATAGGTCAACATTTCTTAACTTTAATTAGTGGAGGATCAAGATTTATTGTCTCACTTGTTAGTTTGCATTTTCCCCCCCCCAGACAATCCAAAAGAGACCAAACTTTGATTAAAATAAATGGACCGCTTCATGAGTTTCGTCTCATTCAAACAGAATTTAAACAAAACTTAAAATGATTCAGTTCAGAGCAGACGATGAGCCCGACGTCACGTTAAGGGCTGCATCAAGTCTTCTGCATCTCTGAGTCGAGTCCTAAAAGGAATGCATGTCGCCCGCCATGTTTCCTGCCAGAGGTTTCAACTTGGACCTCCTTACAGCAGTTTTAGTTAAACTTTATAATATATATGATGTAGATTTACAAATATGAGTGATATGATTTATGATATTAAATATATGAGACATTTATTTATTTATTAACCTTTATTTAACCAGGCAAATCCCACTGACATCACAGATCTCTTTTGCAAGAGAGGCCTGGGTCTGAAGGCAGACTAACATGCATGTTTTTGTTCTGTGGGAGAAAACAGAAAACCCACGCGAGCACGACAAGAACATGCAAACTCCACACAAAGTCCCCAGGTCCAACCAGGGATTGAGCCCAGGACCTTCTTGCTGTGAGGCAACAGTGCTAACCACTGAGCCGTCGTGCTGCTGAGTTATACTCGGTAGGTGTGAAGAATGACTCATTTTCAACCACAGCAAATTTTAACTCAATATCTGCAACAACTGGATGCGGTATGGACATTTCTGTTTCCTAAGGTCAGGTGGCTATGGCGGCCATTTGGAATCTGTTGAGCTTCGAATGTTAAGAGTTGTAGAGACGCATCCTATGAATGATTCATGCAAGTTTCAATAATATCCATCCAGAGGTTCATGAGACATCTTGGTAACAGACACGCCAACATAAATAAATTATCCCCTCAGCTGCAGGTAATAAAGAAAGGAAGAATGTATGCATCCTTTGTCATGTCTGAGAATCACGGCTTTAGTTATTTTTCCTCCTCATTAGTGCCGAGGGTCGGGTGGAGCTGAAGCCGTTCTCCAGTGACCATACGTCCTGGACAGCTCGCCAGTCTATCTCTTTAGTTCTACTGTATTTATCACTCCATCGCTAATATTAATAAATAAATCAGAGCGTAGATGCAGTAAGGACTGAACGAGACAACCTATTAGCAGTCAGCTGTGTGGGTTTTATTCTGAGAACGTTCAAACTCTCTGGATTAATTAGATCCTTGTCAAAATAATGAATCAGAGAAAGAAAACGTCGAGTCTCTAACTGTGATCAAGTGTTGCAGCCCATCATTTCTGCTAAGCAATCTGCTCAAGTGCTTCTTCTGAACTGAACACAAAGCAGCGCTGGGCTCAGTCCCGTTCCATTATGCTGCCATAATTTATGCTATATGTTTTGAGGAGCACGCGTAAATCCTTGTGATGTCTGACACGTGTGAATCAGAAGCTCTGCGATCGCAGCGCGAGGAGCTCGTGCTTTAAACGCAGCTCGTAAATCATCGTGCAACGTTGTAATTAGTACACGCTACGTTGGCTCTGATTGATAGCAGACGGGCCGGCGCTCACAACAAATACTGATACACACACGCGCGCACACAGAGGGGGCAAGAAACAAATCTACGCTGCTTTCTTTCATATCCAGAGACGTTTTATCAATAACAAAACATGTTTGAGTCCAGAGGTGGAGTCTCCTAATTGAAAACTAAAAAAAAGCACAAACAGGAAGACCTCGTTTAAACAAATGAGAAGTTCTGCTCAACTGTGAAACATATTTGTGATGACAACAGAACGAGTTGGACACACACACCAAAAACTGCACGTAACCTCAACCACACAGGAAAAGTCACAAATATCTTACATGTTGCAGATAGCTCTGGAGAAGTAGTTTAATTTTGACCTGATTGATGAGCGAATAGTCTGAATGAGGATTTTTCATCTGTGTAAGTTTGAAGAACTGTTAACACAAACTTTCAGGTCATTTTCTCCAACATGTAACTCGACTATGGTCAACCTAACCTACGCTCAGCGGTCACTGAGAGCCGAATGGGTCTCAAACCACCGTTCTTTTCCAGTCATGTATTTGACCCGTCCTGTCAGGGCTGGTTTCACATCAGGCCTCCAGCTCATTAACAGACGATGTTGGTATTTCTCAACAGTCCTGCAGAGCCTCTTACGTGTGCATGTGTCCTGGCTCTGAAATGAATGATTCAACACGTTTCAGAGCCAGGAATCGTGTTAGTCATGTCAGAAAGTAGCTCAGTCAGCTCGTTTCATCTAATCTGTAGAAGACACATCTACAGCATGAAGAGCAGAACATTTATGGAAGATTAAATCAGCTAAAATGGGGCCACATTTAGGTGTTTTTTTAATTTATAGAAATTAGAGTGTTAAGCTACGACAAAATGATCAGAAAAAATGCAGCCATTTCAGATGAATTCTTCACAATTTTAGCTGCATTTCTCCCCATAAACATAAAAGCTGGGTCATCAAACAGATTTTAAATAAAGATGGCCGCCACAGCTAAAGAGTGGCTCTAACTTTGTCTGGTTTACAGATAGGGAAGTACAGTTTGGTGTGGTTGTAGCTGAGAGTAATCTCCAACACAAACTCTGAGTGCTACAAACTGTGGAAGATCTTTAAACCCTTTGATGCACGGTGATTTAATTTATAACAATCTCAGTCCAGATCACTCAAAATTAAACCATTGTTCCAAACTGAGGTCATTCAAAGAGCCATCTGAGACAGGTAAGATGTTAATTGTTCAAAACCTCTAAAAAAAATAAAAAAATAAAACATCTGAATCTGTATAGGTGGACTCAAAAAACTGTTTCAAAATGGTATTTTAAAGCCAAACCACACGTTCTGCACAGACATGATCATCACCTCCAACACCTGCTGACAGATTAGGCGCAGAAGAACCAATAAGGTGGATGAAGGCGCACCCTCAGGGGAGAATGAAACGAGCAGAAGCACAGATTGTAAAATCCACAGACAGGAAGAGGAAGCCCTGCAGGTGACTTCCTGTGAGACGCCTCCTCAGCTGGAGGCCCCCGTCAGGTGCAGGGCTGTAGGAACAGGGGGTTAACGGGGGGTTGTCAGTGTGATCGATCATGCTCGGTTATGATGGATCGCTGAGGAGCAGCGGCTCTCATTCAGCAACATTTACATATTCAGCGTAAAATGGTTCCATCAGCCGACTGACGGGACGTGAAATCCAAAAGAATTTTTAAAAACAGAACGATTCCGTTCTCCTCCGTGTAAATCTGTCTCTCTCTGATTAAGTGTCGGATTTTCCACTCGATTTCTTCAACTGTCATCTGTCTGCACCTTCACGGGTTTGAGCGCGTCACAAATTTTATATTAAGATCAGTTTTCAAGTTAATTGGTGACAGAGGTTTTGGGTGTTTCTGTGATTCGTTTGAAGCTGCAGCTCATTGACGTGAACAGGATGGAGGAGCTGGCGCAGAAACACGACAAAGACAAAGATGGAGACGATGTGTGAAACGAGGGACTTTTATCAGACTGCCAGAGACAAACGAGAAGAGACGGATAAAGAGTCCGAGAGCCGAAGAGTGAGCAGCTCAGGTGACGGGAGGAAGAACCGTCTGATCCTTTAATGAAGCACGTCATGTTTCAGATGTCACAAACCACCAGAAATCAGCCCAGGCTTGTTCGGTCTAAAAATACTTTCCTGTTCTTTAAATACAAGAACTCTGAGAACGTTCAGGTAGACCTGGGAACCAACCGCAGGGATAACGGGCTGATACCCGAGGAATCAGAACCAACCATGAACTTCCTGTTCAGCTGTTGTTTGAATGCAGATGCAAGTGAAAAGCAGACAGCGGTTGTGAAAACTGGATTTTGAAGCTAATCTGCTGCAACCTTCATACAACAGGACCAGAACGAAAAGGTTCTAGTGCCAAACCTTGACCTTTGACCTTTACCCAAGGTTCTGCAGATCACGTCAGCGACGATTAAAATTAGAAGTTTTACTGTTTGTGTTCAGTTGAGGAATTCAACTCTGAGTTTGTTTCTCGTATAGAAATATACCAGTATGATGAACAGTAAACTGTTGCATCGAGCCAAAAACTGCTTTAAAACAAAATTACCATAATTTCTGGACTACAAGCAGCAACTTTTTTCACACGCTTTGAAAACCCTATACGAAGGTGCGGCTAATTTAAGGATTTTTTTTTTTTTTTTGGGACGGGCTAATGAGCTTTATGACACCAAAACATTTAGCTTCGTCACACACGGGCACTCACAGAGCTGCACAATGCATGTCTCTATGGGGAGGGTTCCTCGTGGCTCAATGACACTACCTGTACAAATAAAGGTTAAAAAATCTGACCAAAGAAATTACCAAACAGGTCACAGTCAAACCAATGAAACATGGAGGGGATTCTACCCCACCACAATGCGCCCCCAGGGAGGGGGGAACAAAACTAAAGTGCAGCTGCGTGATGAAGAGGACAGCAAAAGCTTGCACAGGAGGAAGATGAAGATAGCAATCAGTGACTCCCGCTTTGTTACCGGCACTGTTCAGAAAAAAACATTTACTGTATGAATTCGTGTACGTTACCGGTACATATCCAACTAAAAGTTTAAAAATCGTTCTGTGTAAATATTTCTTGTTACATTGTGGACACCTGCGGCTTAGATATGTACTAAATTATTATTTTCTTTTATTTAGTGGGAGTGGCGTGGATGTGTGTGCACTCAGTAGTCCCCAAACTATGGTAAAGTCGAGCAATTTTTAAGAAATTCCTATTTATGTTTTTACTTTTGTTCTGGTAGATCGTGTTTATAAAAACGATTTTAGGCTTTTAAGTTGTGTTTAAAGTTGGAATATTTAATTATTTAAAAGTAAAACTACTTTCTAAATAATTTGGGATTAAACAACATCATGAAATTATTCTTTAGTTCACCTGAATCCTCCTTTAACTGGATGGTCATAAAGATTCAATTTAATTTAGGCAGTTCTGATTAAATTTTATTTATTCCTGTTGATCTTTGCATTGTGCTTGTCGTTTGCTTTTACACAATCTCTCTGATACGTTTCTTGCTGTAAAGTGTCCTTGGGTGTCCTGAAAGGCACTTTTTAAATAAAATGATTATTAATATTATTATTATCAATCAACCTGCTGGTAGTTTTATAATCTCACCGTTTCGGGTTTTTGGAACAACCTGAAGTGAAATTCCAGACGTAAAGTCTTGACATTTCTTTTGGTTCCCGATTTTAAAAACAGATTCCAGCCAAGCTCAGAAAATCCTGCAGATTAAAAAAACAAAAAGCACTGAAACAACAAAATAATCTAAAGTGATCTACAGCTGTGGATAGATCTGTGTGAAATAAATCAACTTGTGCAGGATTCTGAAAAACTTTTGCAAACTGTCCTTTTATTATTCCATCAGTTCTCAGGAAAAAATTAACAACTATTTGTTTAAATGTTTTTACAGTTGACTTGTGTGATTTCCTTCTGGTTATTTAGATAAAAGATGTCACAGATCACATTTTTGTCCAGACTTGTATTTAATGTTGGATAAAATCTTGTTTTTAGACACAAAACATCAAAACAACCATACGAGGAAATGTTTGAGGTTAAATCTTTGCTGTAGATGAGCTGGACTGAATTTCAGACAGTACAAAGGCTCATTTCTTAGAGCCGACACTCGCCTCGGAGCGTTAAGGGTTCAGCCCTGGGAAGGGAGCAGCCTTGAAGCTGAACCAAAATCCAGGAAGCGCAGAAGAACACAAAGGTTAAGCTGCAGAGAGAAAGGCCGAGGAGAGGCGATGGGAGGCTGCCATGGGAAACCAGGAGCCCGAGATAAAGAGCAGCTTAAGTGGAAGGAGAAGGAGGAACGAGGAGAGACAGAGGTGTGAGGGAGGAGGTGAAAGATCTCAGACACTAAAATAAACACAGCCTGACCCGCCCTCCGGTGCTGAAGCGAGGGCGGCTGCAGGCTGAGAGAGTTCACGGAGAAACCACGCAGAGAAAACAGCAAACAAAAGCCAGCGATAAGAAATGTAGAGATCTGCTGCGTAGTCTGGGATTAATCTTGGGGAGCCGAGAGGAGAGGAGGTGAGACGGAGCAGGAAAACAGGAAACCAACAGAGCTGGAGAATAAAAACAAGGAGCTGAGAAGATTCAGCCTCTGTGACTTTATACAGAACATTTAGAAGTATTCAACTAAAATGTTACATTTCTGCTGGGTTTGCATCTTCAGCTTCTAAAGAGCCCAACATCATTTCCACCACTGTTTACATCCATGCATCACTTTCCTTGTTTGTACAAACCAGATTCCAAAAAAGTTGGGACACTAAACAAATTGTGAATAAAAACTGAATGCAATGATGTGGAGGTGTCAACATCTAATATTTTATTCAGAATAGAACAAATCACAGATCAAAAGTTTAAAC
>JARVLU010000583.1:26630267-26647318 GCA_031762415.1 Simpsonichthys santanae | reverse complement strand
CATAATTTCGTTTCATCACATGTACCACATGTGGTGCAAATGACAATAAAGATTCTCTGACTCTCTGACTCTGACTCAGATTATTGTTGAGTTCAAGAAGTAACAGAAACATACAGCTTTAACAAGGTACAAACCTTGAACTTGTCTTGGTTTTATTACTCCTTTATAACCATTCATTCTGTTTGATTCTTTTTGCCTTTTTCAGATGAATATTTTAAAAACTGCACCAGAGCGGCAGCTTGTTTCAGATCAAACACATGAAGACGGAGCTTTTATTAGTTTGAGCACATGAAAAAAAACACCAAACTGAAAAACATGCTCAACGCCAACGACCCCCGTCGCTGAGGGTTTGAGTACGAATGTTTGTAGTTTTTAGGTGAGTGTTTTAATTGAACAGAGAATGAAGTAAACTTAAATGTTTTGGTGCAAGATGTTCAGGAGGGCAGGAGTTGCACTGTGGAGGAGAACAGAGGAAAGTTTTTTGTTTTTCTTGTCTGAGACGGCGCAGAGTGACGGACCCCAACGCCAGGTGCAGTGGAGGAGTCAGGGGGTGGCCAATGGTGGCCTTGACCCCCATAAATTAATATTTGGCCACCTTAATCATTTAAGCAAACTACTTTATGTGTTATAAAACTAGAAAGCATAGTTTCCTCAAATTATCAGGGTGGTCAGTTGACATTTATATAGCGGTGGCCATCTTGGATATTAGCATGGAAACCCAATTTCCATATGACTTTATGCCAAGATGCAGTTGCACGCTAAAGTGGAAGATAGCGCCTCACTTATTTTTTTAAGTTTTCATGCTCAGAGCATTGACGGATGGCCAGACAAACTATTTCCAATTCGCCTTCTTCGCTCCACAACTTGGGACTAAAAGATCAACTATTTAACTCCATGAACGGGTCCTCTTGCAGGCTTTCTGACCAAGCAGGGGAATAAAAGTAAAAGTTGGTTAATGAGGCCATTTGTGACTAATTTAAGTCCATTTATAAAAGCGCAAAATTCAATTTGGAAAATTTAAAATACTAAGAATTAAAAATAATTATTATTGAAAATAAAAAGTAAAATCACTTCAGTTATTAAGACGATTCGATTTACTAAAAACAGTCACTGTCAATAGGTAAGAAAATTAAAATGCCATGAATCCTCTCTCTTCTCAGCCACTGCTTAAATTTTAAAAAAAAAAAAAGATGGCTGAAATGCAAAACACTCAAGTGAGAGCAATAAAGAGCCCTGATTGGTTAATTAATTACAAGTTATTGTGACTCAATGAGACCAACCTGCATAATTAAAGGTTGAATGAAAAGTCATTAAAGGTGTGTGTGTGATGGGGGTGATAAATGGTGTAGGAGGAGGGAGAGTGACTGAAAATGTACAAAGATTTGAACAAAAGAAAAACAAAAGGAAGGGAGAAGGGAGGACGACAACGAAAGGGAGAAAAAACAAACAAGATATATGAGAGAGGGAGGAGAGGAAAGAGGAGTGATGTGAAGAACGGGCTAAAAATAGGAGCAGAGATGAATGGAATCCTGGAAAAGCAAAGACTAAATGAGGTGGTGGGGGGGGGGGCAGCAGGCTGACTGACGTTTGTTTTGCTCTCTGGAGTCCGTTTATGGTTCTGGAACGTGTGAACGATGTGGACAAACCACTGATCTGAGATCAGAAACACCTTGCATACACCAGGCAGGTCTGCCTGTGGGTCAGTCAAGGACAAACGCAAGCCGGTGGGCTCACACGGTCAAATCAAGGGGACAGCTCCGTGCAAAAGTCTTCAGTCAACCCTCGTGTCTTTTCAGACATCTTGTGATCTTTTAAAATGCTCCAGGTCAAGAGTTCTCCAGACTTTCCGGAGTTTTTGTACCCAACTGTCATTTTTTTCAATATTAAGCCACTTCAGTCTGACCTATGAGTCATCCAAGTGTAACAACAGCCCCTAAAATCAAAAGAAATGTGTTTTATCAAAGAAAGCAGATTGACAGAAATCAGAAAATGATTCGAGATCAGATAAGAGATGCATCTCTCAGGCCCTCTATGGATTTGTTTCCTTTTGCTTAAGAACACAACATAAGATCCAGTTCTTCTGTTACTTTCAGGACCAGCACATCCTTTTGGTCCACCTTTTTCATTGTGGGGGCACAAGCTGCACATAATGCTGTCATAGTTCTGTACAAACACTGGACTGAAGCTTAGCATAACCCCATAAAGTCTAAAGACCTGTTGATCAGAACCACTTTTAATGTTACAGCAAAAAGTTTGGAAGCAAACACTGAAATTAATAAGGAGGGTGTCACTATACTATACTTCAATATAAAATAGTGTGATGTTGTGATTTTAGCTGACTGATTAAATCAAACCGATAACTAAAGTTATTGAATTTTCAAATTGTCTCAATGTTTAAACGACTCACAGAGGAACGAAACCCTCATCATCAACCTGAACGCAGAACCGAAGCAGCGCTTCAAATGTCAGGTGACGCCGCTTGATGACCCACTTTCACACGCCAACGTCACAGAAATCAAAGTCTATCACACACACATGAAAACAAAACAAAGACCTGGAATGAAAACGTTCTCGATTTAATTTAAAAATTAATTGCTTTCTAAATGAGTAGATGTGGGCAGACTTGATTAATCACGCGTCACGTTAATCAGAACTGACACGTGGTTCTTTTTAATAATGTACATCATTTATTGGATTAGGTAGCAGCTGTTGTCGGGCCATTCTTGTCCAATTCTAACCGTTCGTCTCTTTTTGATTCAAACGTTGCGTCAGAATAATTAACTCTGAATATCAATGCCACTCTGAGCAGCACATCTAACAGATCATTGGAGCTCCAGGCAAGTGTTGCAGCTCATATTTAGTGAGCATCCATGTTAAAAAAAATGTTTTATTTTGATCTCTTGTGGTTTGTAGTGCAGATGTCAGGTTGTGTGTTTTGGTGGTATTTTGTGATCTGGGTTTAGTTCTGTTCCTTTGAGTTTATGTCATCTGTTCTCAGTCAGCTGCCCAGCCCATTGTCCATCTTAGCTTAGCATTGCCTGAGAGTGCAAGTTGTAGCTGCACTGATGGCGTGACATGTGGGAGGAGATATATAAGAAGGCAGCAGACCAAGGAGGGATTTATAGATGAAAAGAACCAGTGTGAGAGCCTACGTGAAGATAATGATGACCAACTGACCAAGGGGTACAGGGTGCAATGATATGGTAGTTACAACCAGTTGTGAATTTTAGCACGCTGTGGTAGACAGCATCCAACATCTGCAAAGAGCTTACAGGGGTATTCATGTAAATAAGGTCCCCAAAAATAATGGCCAGTAGGAAGGTAGTGGTTACAAGGTGTTTCCTGGCATCCAGAGTTAAACAAGATCTGTTTCTGAAAAAGAAACCCAGTTTGAATTTCAGTTTCCTTATCAAGCTTTCAGCATGAGGCTTAAAAGAGAGAGATGTGCATCAATTAAAATTCCCAAATATTTGTAAGAATCCACAAACTCAATAGGAACACCATGCATCGATGAGACAGGAGGAAGAGTTGTTGGCACCAACTTTGACAACATCCCTTTGGTTTTATCAGCATTTAGCACCAGTTTGAGATGGAACAAGTCTGACTGGATGACATCGAATGCAGACTGTGGAAGCTGGAAAACCTTGGCAATTGTGTTAGCTCGACAAACAATTGTATCACGACAGAGATAAAAGTCATTAGGAATGTTTTGAACTACATTATATAAATTGTAAAAAGAAAGGGTCTTAAAACTGAGCCTTGTGGCACACCATTAGTGACCGTTAAATAGCTTGATGAAGTACTGTTGTGTCGAACACATTGCCTCTAATCTGAGAGATAGTTAGAAAACCATCAAACAAATTGTTAGGAACAAACAGAGGAGGCAGAACTCTTAGTCCTCTTCAGTCTGGCGCCGTGCGCTACACGCCTGTTCCCCGACCCCCACGCTGTTACTGCTGCCACATCCACCTCTTTTGCTTAAAAACTCAAAGTTTTCTCGAGCTCCTTCTGATTTGTCTAAATTCCTGGGTCCAACCTCACCTGAGCATGACAGTTCTAGTTTTCATGATTTTCTGATCCAGTTCTGCCTGAAATAATAACAAATAAAATGGAAAACATTAGGCAACTTCTATGTAAATTACTTTATAAATAAGGAAATGCTCATGTTTGACAACATATTTTGGTGTATCCTGTTTTAATGGTGAATTAGTAATGTTATTGGTTTATTCTAAAACATTTGTCTTGTTGAAGTGGTCATTTTAATGTTTTCATGTTCTAACAATCCATTTGGCAGTTACAGAACTGGCTGCTCATATTATTATTTCACAGATAGAAAAAAAAACAAGGCAACAAGAACATTTCAGTCAATTAAACTAATAAAAATCTAAGATTTTTCAGTAGTTGTAAAACTGGGACAATTTATTTTACTTTATGGAGTTTATGCATTGTCTTCTGGATTGTATATGTCTGCTGAGAGCAGATTAAAGCTCAATTCATCTGTGGTCACTGATTAAAACGGGCCAACACGTCTGTGTGGCAATTACCGGCTGATGATGGTTGTTCTAATTAAGCAGCCGGTAAAAGAGACAGAGTTATTACCTTGTTGTTTATCTCAAAACATTTCAAGCTTTAGATTCTGATTTATAAGCACTGACTTCAACAAGCGTCTAATGTTTGTAAAACGGACAGGAAGAGTTGAAATATACCTTCATCTGTCAAATTCATAGCAAACAAAATGCTCTTCATAACAATTCATCCATTGAACAAGGTCCAGATGGTAAGACAGCCAACAACTCCACTCTGAGCAACAATAAGAGCAGGAATCTAGAGCAGCACAATCCTGACATAAACTGGAGCCATGAAGCAAAAAGGATCCCAGAACACACCCCAAATATTAGTCCTCAAGATAAAGTTGGTTCAAAAGACTCAGAAACCAAAACCAGAAACCAGTCAGTCATGCTTTTCTTTTTGTTCCAGAAATAATGTAAAAAAATCCTCATTGTCACATTTGAGCCTAAAGCCTTTGCTGCAGAAGACTCGTCTCCGTCTGTGCTCTTGTGTTTAACATCTACTGTATAAGAGCAACAGCGTGCCCTCTGACAGTCAAAATACGTTGTTCAAATTCTCCTGGAATCTCAAAATTCATCTTCACAGCTGAGACATTTCCACAGCCGGGGTTGGAAATAAATGCATGTTCTATTTAATTACACGTCAACACAAACAATGCTTTAAACTGGTTCAATATCTGGGAATTTGATTAGATCCTCATTTGATTTCCCATCATGCGCCTGTTGTCTCATACCGAGAGGTAGGCTTTAATTTAAAAACAGTTTGTACAAAGTGTACAAGTTTGTTTCCTGCAGTTTTATAAAATGTTTAAACTGACGTCAACTTTTGTGGTCAACTCAGTTCAAGATGGCTGCCATAGCTAATCAACCTTTGCAATCACAAAAATAAATATGATTCACTTTTACAGATGGACATCAAAACCTGGTGTAAAGATCCAACTGAGCGCTGATGTTTTAGACTGTGGCATGCAAGGCGGCGGGCGATATGCATTCCTTCAAGGAACACTTTGTTAACATCTGCAGCTAAACGTGTTTTATGATGTGTGGAGGTTTGGAGTCTCTTCCATCA
Organism: Simpsonichthys santanae; assembly: GCA_031762415.1. Classification (NCBI taxonomy): domain Eukaryota; kingdom Metazoa; phylum Chordata; class Actinopteri; order Cyprinodontiformes; family Rivulidae; genus Simpsonichthys; species Simpsonichthys santanae. Next base: position 26,641,681 of record JARVLU010000583.1, on the reverse strand, counting down.
AAACGCAGTTCTTGAGGTAAAACAACAAACCGTCATTATTCCATCGGAGTTCTGTACCTGTACAGTGTGCGTCTAAAACCCGCTCCGTCTATCACCCCCACATCTGCACAAACAAAGCGACGGCACCCAGCGTGCACGCAGACACACGCAGCGATACACGCTCCTGCAGACACAGAGACAAACGCACATCCTGCCATCGCCCACTGCTCACAGTGAGCAGAGAGGGAAGGAACAGGAGTTGAAAAAGACGGCAATGGAAAAGACAAAAAAAATAGAGCTTTTATGTGTTATCTATGAGAGGAGAGTCTGGAGAGGGGGGGTGGGGGGGGGGCTGAGAGCTTCCAACACGAGTATGTGTTCTGTGGACGTGCAGCAGTCATTTCATATATGTGGCAGAGCTGCAGTGTGCTGAACAGACAGCGCTGGGATCATGCAGTGTGAGTGTGCGAGCGCACGCACGTGTGTGTGTGTGTGTGAGAGTAAATTCAAGTGTGACTGCCTTCCATCAGCCACTCTAAGCCCGCCAGCAGCTCCGCTCTGAGAATTAAATACAAGACGAAAAGTGAAGGAGAGCCAGAAGACGGCGAGGAGGACGAGGACAGGCTGGGGGGAAGGTTAAGACCCTCACACTTCTCCCTCCGACACGTTCCAACACCCCCCTCCCGTCCTCGCTGTCTCTGTCACTTTGTGAAGAAAAAGGCCAGTGAACTGACACTCGTCAGGGAGGGTGGGAGTTGTGACTGCGTTCTTAAAAATAAAAAAAAGCAGAACCAGGAATAGAAGCAACAGGATGACGGTTTATCCAGACCTATGAAGAGAAGTGGAGTGAACCCAGAGCCATGAAGAGCTTCAAGCTACAGATGTTGCTCCCTCTGCACCTCCTGCCTGCACCCAGACCCTCAGACATGGTGCTAATTGTCTTTTAACCCGTCATGCCCATTGCATATTTGTTTCTAACGAGCAAACACACGATGCCCCCTCACCTCAAACCAGCCGAGCGGTTGTGAAGCATTAATAAACCGTGCTGATCAGACTTCAACACGACTGAGAAAACTTGTTTACAGCGTTTGCACGCTGATTTCTACACATCCGCTGTTCTTTGCGTTTTATTTGGTGTCGGTCATACAAGCACTAAATGCCTCGCTGTACAATGCTGTTTATTTCAAACTAGGTTGTAAGTGCCAGATGATTTTCGATGAAAGGCCACAAAGATGATCCAAATGCGTCAGAATCCAGAACCTGAGCCCAGTCCTGCAGAAACTCCTCCCGGTTTGAGTCAAAAGGAGAAATAACGAAATGAACAGGAGCACGCTTTAGTCCATTAACTTTAAATTACATGATAAAAAAATTTCCATTACTTTCCATCTTCGAATCGTTCGTGGTGGTGAAAAACAAAGAAGTGAATCAGATACGAAACCTGCACGAGATAATAACCGTTCTGGGGCCCGCTACAGATTAGACTGTTGCTTGGCAGCCAAATCAAAAGACTTGGATATATGCATTTATGTGCTCAGAAGAAAATCCTGAGCAGACCCTATTTGCAGCAGAATTACTGCTCTGACTACATTCAAGCTGATCCACAAAGATTTTACACCAAAAAAAAAAAATAAAACAGAATAAAAATGGAAACTAATGCAAACGGGTCAGCGGTGCAGTCTCCTTCAAGAACCAACACGTCCTCCATCCATCCAAAAGTTGGTGTTTGGTTTGTTCTCTATCATGAAAACATGTTTTTAACTTCCACTCCTACGTCGACGATAATCCGCTCTACATCATCACCGAAGCCAGCCGTGGAAATTCAACCCACCCCCAGCTAATGCCTCCCCAAAATAAGATGGAGGATGCTGCCAACTTTGAGATGTGCATTCACGCTGAATCTAAAGAACTTCCATTGAACTACCAATCCCATTTATAGGAAAGTGTTCCCTAATCTGTAAAGAAAATAAATGTCTTAACTACTGCCATTAAGACAGGAAGCCAAAGAGAGGTTTGAGGTTAGCTCAAACTGAGTGGATCTTTCCTTTAAACTCATCTTTTTACTTTGGGATGTACAAACACCAGCTGTGGACCATGATTCAAGCTTTCATGTTGGAAAAGACGTATTGTAATTCAGTAAAAGACCTCCGCTCCTCCGGTTGTTTGTTGGTTTGACTGAAGAGGTTTTAGCTCTTTTTTTCTGCTTTCATCCCTTCTGGACAGGTTTCACGCTGCTGGTGACCGCAGGAAACGAGTGATGTAGCAAACTCTCATTAGCACGCTCCCCTTCAATCCCTTTCAAACTGAAAAATGCCCAATTCAATTCCAAACCTCTTTAACTTTTCAGTTCAGACACACTTTGTACATTAATGGTTGAAAACCTAGAGGCTTACAGCTTAGACACCCACAGTCAGCAGAATGCATGCTGGGAAAAGAAGAAGATGCTCACAAAAGAGTGGCGCTCTTCTCACAAACACATTATTCTGTCCAGCCACCTAACTGGAGCCAGTTTACTGCAGGACGTTTGGAAGGCTTTTATTTTATTTATTTCCACCCTGAGGATTAAGAAAATCATCCTTTCATTTCAAAATGTCCTTCGTTGGAAATTGACTCAGGGACAAAGCTCTGATTTGTCAGAATCTCAGGAGGACTTTTTTTTATTTTAACCATTCAAATTTTTGACTTAATAGGATGAGCAGCTACACCAGAGAGGAAGCAAGGGGCTGTTTTTTACAATTTAATAGTGAACCTAGCTCTAACTTACATGTTGGTGAAAATTAACTTTAAAAATATGTTTTCAAAGCTTTTTTTTTTTTTTTTTTCATCCCAGCATTCTGCGTTTGACGCATGGGTTGGCTGTAATGGTTGTAAACCAGCATTCACCCATGAGTCAACCCTGTTCATGTTGTACAAATATGATAATCAGTCCTTTTGGTCCAAAATCTGTTTTCAACAACGGCGCAATCTCACTTCTCTTATTTTAGCAACAAAATGACTCGTTTGAGAAGTTCAAAAACCTAAACAATCATTTTCTTCAGCATAAACAATGTGTTTTTTGGCTCATCTGTTCAGAGGTGAACAAGGACTGCAGAGCTGATCAGTTTGGACCTGCTGCTTGTTTAAAGATGGCGGTTCAGACCAGCAGCACCGTGAAGCGTTTCAAACGGAGTCTGGCAGAGAGTGCTGCTGTTTCTGTACGGAGCCGATTTCTGTGTAGCAGCTGGTGGGATGTGACTTCAGTTAAACTGCAAAGACTGAAAAAATGTTTCAAGTGGCTTTAAAACAGTTTTTTGGAGTTGAAGAAAATACAGCCCTCCATCCAACTACTGGACCCTAATGGGTGATCTCAGTGTGTGTTGATGGAAAAAAAAATGACAGGACTGTAAAATGTTCAGGGGGCTTACAAACACATCCTGAAGTTAAAGCTGTGCTCTGCATGATGCTCCTGATAAACCAGAGCAGAGGAGGAAAGCAGCAGGAACTGTTTACTATGGAAGCAGGTCAGAGCGTTAATGTTTGGTTGTGTTGAAGACCTTTCAGCCTTCATCTGATGCAGCCCTGAACACGATCAACTGTTTAGAAACATCATGATGGAGATACAGAACCCCACTGAGAAGAGCTTCCATTATCATTATTTATACAGCTTCAGACATGCACAGCACTGATCGGAAACCCTTCAATTTTATTTCTATTATCAAACCTCTGCTCTAGTAATCCATGTATTAATCCATCAAGAGAAAAGTTTAGATCATCACAGTCTGGGGAAAAAATTAGAAAAATTAGAAATGGAGTGATTATAATTAAACACTAACTGGGTGGTTAAAAATTACTTGCAAATCAAAATGTTTTCTAAAAAGCTGTTCACGCAGTACAAATGTATACAAAGATTTGTTTACAGTATATAAAAATATATATAGCTGGTCCTGTTACAACTATATAGATGTGTAAGTGATTTGTCACGTGGTAATCATTTCAGTGTTTGATTTGTAATTCATTTGAATCATTTAAGCCCATTTTGTTTTTTGTGCTCTGCCACATATTTGTGATTATTTTACCATCATCTTTACGAGGACTTTGGGAACCATTCTACATTAAAACGGACGTCTAAATAGAAATTAAATGACGTTCTCCAGTCGTGAAGAAGCGGAACCATCTCGTTAAGTGCTCACTGGTAATAACGTGGAAACTCGTGATGAGACTGGATTGTTCGGTTTAAGAGACGACTGTTTTATAACGACGTCGAGCTGAAATGTTCTGGTCAAGACGACGTTTTGATTTCTAAACTCAAGTCTTAAACATTTACCTCAGAGGTTCCCCTTCTGTTGGAAGCTACAGTAAAGTCAGAAACTCAGAGATAACCGTTCCCGTCCTTTTAAACAGGAAAACAAGTGAAACATATTTATTTTCTGCTCAGGGTGGAGTAAAAGTGCAGCCACAGTTAATAAGTCCGGGGGCACTGCGGCTGTCATCTAAATGGATTTTTGAGTCTCCGAGAAGAACTTTAAGTCCTTAATGACTTCTCGGGTTTTGACATTGGAGCTATTTAATCCCTGCGTGCTGCTTGGCTTTGTTCCATTATTAATATAAGGGAAGAGAAGAAGTTATTTATATTATGGATATGAGAGGAAAGGATGGTGTGTGTGTGTTATTCATCTGTCACAGTGGCTCATGTCACATGGGCTGCAGTCGCTGCAGCTCTGCAGCTAACAGAGGGACTGTGTCAAAATGACTAAAAGCACCTAAATTCAGATTTACTCTGACTTCATTTTGAACCCAACCTTTTTTTTATATAAACTGCTCAGTACGAGCAGAACCTTCAGCTGCTACTGAGTCCAACTAAACAAGTTTTCAAAGGTTTGCAGAGGGGTTGTAAAGTTCAGGAGAGCTATTAAAATAAAAGAGCAGGTGAAATGCTAAAAGATCTGGATCTGATGTTTTGTCCGTTGTGGCAGAGAAACATCATGATGACTCAAATCAATATTTAAACTAGCGGCGGGTGATAAACTAATATTAGACACTGAAGAACTAGAAATTTTTTTTAACAATATAAAGGTAATTTATTGATTGTTTTGTTTTGTGGTGACGTATTAGGTTTTTTTTTTTCTCAGCATAAGCACACTATAACGACTAATCTGATTTTTGCACACTATATCAACGGGGATCAACTGATCAAACAGAGCCAAAGTTTCACGTTCAAACTGGAGCAGGAAACAGAAAACCAAAACAAAGGAGCCCATTAAAAGCAGTTACCCAGGACTGGAGCTCCCCTAAACTTTAATAAAGAAAAGGTGACTATCAGCTGAAGGAAAACAGTCATCCATCCATCCATCCATCCATCCATTATCTTTACCCACTTCTTCCTTTTTGGGTCATGGGGTGGTGCCCATGTCCATCCATCACTGTGCGAGAGGTGGGAGACACCCTGGGCAGGTCTCAAGTCCATCAGAGGGACACAGACACAAACAAAACAACCATTCACTCTCTCTCTCTCACCTAGGGACAATTTAGAGTCACCAATCAGCCTAACATGCATGGTTTTTTTTGGTCTGTGGAAGGAAACTGGAGAACCAGGTTCACCCAGAAAGGTCCCTGGCTGGGATTTAAACCGAAGACCTTCTCTCAGAGAGGCAACAGCTCTACCAACTGAGCCACCATGCTGCCCAATAACCCAGTCAGTCATGCTTCAATTCCACAAAATGTTTTTTCTATCAGCAAACCCATGAAGTGCACACTGACAACAAACCGCCAGGTAAAATTTGCACAGAAGCGTCACGGCACGACGTGATGTGAACCTCACAGTGTTGACAATGACACACGAGGATTGGAGGAGGACGACAGATGTTCAGCAGCAGCGAGCTCACTAATCTGTTTGGCACTCTCATTCGGTCTAATTGAGGAGGACTTGGACGGGATCATCCCTTACGAAATAAGAAAGCCCCTTAGATCCTTCTCATTGACTGACAGGTAAGAAAGAGTTTCCATCAAAAGCAGCAGGAGGGAGAAATAATGAAATGAAGTAGGAGAGAGCCCACGGGGGCCCGTAGAAGAGCACCAGCCCATATCTCCAGTCATTTGACAATGATATACTATTAAAGGAGAAAATAGAAAGCCCTGCCTTTGAATGGTTCTGTAATTCTATCATGCAAATGAAAACGTTCATTGCTGCTCGGCAAAGGACGGGACACGTCTTCTTCCATCTGGAATATTGAATACTTTAATGTCAAAGGAGCATCAACCTTTTGTAAGGAAGAAAACTCAATTTTGGATTCGCAGGAGAAATCTCCTCCATGAATGGTGTGAATAGAGACTAGACCCGTGGCTTTGTTAGAGACAGAAAAGTCAGGGATGAAAGTTATTTTTTTTAACATCATGGCGACGTTAAAACAGACGAATGAGTGGAAGACAGAAGTTGTTCTGCAAAGTGCACAGCAAATGTGTCAATCAGCAGCTGAATTAGAGGAGAGATGTGGAATTAATCAGGAAGGAGGATGACTGTTTACGTACTGCTGAAGGTGTTACATCAGGGCTGAACGACTCATCAGTCTGCAGCGATGACACCGAGGGCTGGAATGGACAACAGAAGGCTATATTGTTCCCACAGGCGTATTAAATTTTACATTTATCAGCAGTTAATATTGCCTTCAGCCACATCTCTGAAACAGCAGCGAGGAGGAGAATACAGATATCTGAGAACACACACCCAGCCACAGCTAAATTTAACAGTTCTTTAGTGAAAAGGTCAGAGGCCTCATGTACAAAGACATGCATGGATTTACTACTGAAACACGGCACAAAAACAGAACAAGCCAGATGCATGAATCCAAGCATAGAAACGTGCATGTGACACATCCACTGTCACCCCTTCTATTTAAACATGCAAATAGATGTAAATTTGTCCTGCATGTGTGATTACAGTCTTTGCACAATCAAAAATCACATCTTTAAGAACTCAAGCCTGTAAATGAGGACTGCATGAGACCTCACTCCAGCATCGGCACATCACAAGCCTTCTGATGTCAAGTAGAGCAAATTAACTCAAATAGATCATGACGGAAAATGTTCCTGAAAGATACAGAAGGAAAGATTCACTCTGTTCTCATTTCCCATGACTAATCCACGAGAGAAATCTGTTTGATGTGACATAATTAACTCAGATTTATGGCTGCTTGGATACACTGACGGTTTTCAGTTTTTTCCCCGTTTTATTTACACGACTTGCTAAGTGACGTGCAGGCTGTGCACAGACGCAGAGTGAAATTAGAAAGGAACAGAAAAGTCCTTAAAAATGAATATTTGTTCAGCAAAATCAGCAACTATGAGAGTTGATGTGATGCCCGTTGCTCCAGGCCGGCCTGCTCGGAGGAACTGGGAGTTTCAGTCCATCCTCTTTATGAGCGCACAGCTCCCAGTCTTACTCCCAGTTTGTTTCATATTTATAAGCCTTTTGCTTCACTTCTCAACGCACTGCACCACTTTATCACTTTCAGACTCTACAGCTGCACAGTGCCAACGCTGCCAGTAAGTGATGCACTCGTAGTAAGAGCCAACGGAAAACATTACTTAATGATTACTTAAATATGAATCATGTGGGGGTTCAGGGGGAGCGTCTGTGACTCATGTTTGAGGCAGTTTTGTTCACTTATTTGAGGTCAGGTTGTGAAAGAACTGGTCCAAGAAGGAAACTACAACACCCACCACCCCGGTGATGTGTTCCTGCTCCTCCTGAGGAACATCGGGTCACTCCGAGGTCAGACGGGATAAATGGGCCCTCCAGCAGTTTCTGGGTTTCTCTCTGAGGGAGCATTTGAAGCCCAGACCACCTCAGTGTGATCCACTTCTCGTTTCTTTGCTGCAGAGTCCGGCCCCCTACAAAGGAATCCATTTTCGGCCCTTGTTTCCTGGATCGTTTTCTTTCAGCCATGATTCATAACTTGTGATCAAAGGCAGAGAACATAGATCAGTAAATCCAGAGCATCAGCTATCAGCTCAGCTCCTTTACTAGCACAAAGCAGACAAAGCCTCTCTGATGGTCTTCATGCTTCTTATGAACAACGCAGAATTACCTGAACTCCTGTGTTTGAGCCAACGACCCATCCACAACCTGCAGAGAGCTCTTCACCGTGTTCTGTTTGAGAAATATGACTTAAATTAGCAGACTTGTTGTATTTGCTTCTGACGTGGCTACAAACCACTCCAGTGACTACTGAAGCTGTAAGATGTCTACAGAACCACTTTTCCCATAAACACACAGATGCATCCCTGAGTTCCATATACCTTGGCTTTTTGCTCCTACCATAAGCGTGGCAACAATTATGTTAAGGGGTTGTGTCCCCTTCACATAAAAAAAAATATATATTCTTTTGGACCCCCCACATTTATCATGAAATAGTTAACCCAGCGCTGTTTCTGTTTCTTCATGAACAAATCCATGTGAGGATGCGTGAGCGAAGCAGAGTGTGTTTTATTCACACAAAAAGAGCTGTTGGTCAGGCTACTTCTTGTTGCTCTCTAAAATAGTTATTGAATCAAGTGTTTCCTCATATAGGTAAATGTAGATGTTAAAAACCTGTTAAAATACACCAAAATTCAGGAAACGGCATCTACTTCATTCAAAATTTTATGGGGAAGGACCAGCAGACCCCCACCAGTAAGCCCCGCCCCACACACACACACACATTAAAAATGCTTCTGATGTCAATGGTTCCTTAATCCTCTGATTTCTATTTTCTTATATGTGAGGAGCAGTATGCATTTAAATGTACAAAAAGTTTAAATACTGAAAGCTGTAACATCCCCACACCAGGGCTGGTTGAAGTAGCAAGCCCCCCACCCCCCCATCCCAACAAACAGTAGGTTAGAAGTCCTCTCAGGTCATTTTAAGCCATCTCAGAGAAAATCTTGGCAACTATTTGAGTCATGGTGTACAGTGAAAGATGTGAGCCAGATTGGGAAATATTTTGAATAGATAAAGAACTGATTCTCCAGTGGATGACAGCACCTGTGCAGGTAACTAAAAGCAGAGCAGTAATGCTCATATACCAGCAGGACCGATATAAATCCATGCGGCAGGTTCTGTTTCTGGAGTGGTGTTCGTACCAACATCACTTCAGCTGGAAATACTTCCATGTCTGCTAATGACGGCTGACAGGAAGCCATGTCCTATTGTTAATATAAAAATGTGGACCGTTTCCTGTCACTTATCTGACAGGCGCCAAAGATGTGCGAATCTGTGCCAGGAAACAAACTCCAGGAACATGCAGCCTGACAAACTTAATTGTCACATCTACGTCTGGTCTTTTTTTCCATGTAACTGCTTTGTTTGCCAGAGGAACCATTCGCTGGCAGTCAGATTTGAAGTAACCGCAGCCTGTACATTGAAAAATTACCCAAAAATGGATTTAATTACTTACAGCATGCATTGAAGGATGAATGGGGGAGGGAAGGAAATGTGTGAATGGGTCATAACTTTAAATGACACCAATATTACTTTTCATGAGCGTCTGACTCTTGTAAAGATATGTGAACAGGAGTGGCAAGCACAACTAGAAAAATTGGATAAATTACATTTCCAATAGCTAGGTTTGTAGGAGACTTTGCGTAAGTAGTATGACTGGAGTCACAGGTGAGTTGCTCTAATTTGTATTGAACAGAATAAAAATATGAAAATAAAATCATACAATAAGTACAAAGTGTCCGTATCTGAGCTCAGATAACTGTTGGTCCATTCGGCTTAAATGGTCAGGGTTCATGTCAGGTCAATCCAAAGAGTCAGAGTTTGTGAGTAGTGCAGGTAGTCCTACCACACAGTTGTAATGGTTCATGATGGAAGAACACTCTGTTCTCCCGGGCAACTCAGAATGGCTCTAGGTCTGTTCAAACGGGAAGGCTCGCCATCTTCCTTAACAGGAAGAAATCCAGGTCCAATGATCCCACAAAAAAACTACCCTGTAAACAACAGGACTATTATTCAATAAGGTCACATTTCTATCTCATTACATGGCCATAACTAAATTAATGGAAGTGCTTTAATTCAAAAGATAGCACAACCATTAATTCCAAATTTCTAATTTTTTACAGTACAGTTTAATCATGAAATTTAATTTTTAAATCCTAATTAGCTCGTTTATTCATCAAAGATTCACAATAACAAAAATCATGAATTAACCACAAACTATGACTAATGTTTAACTGTGTTACTTAAGCACAGAATAGGATGTTTTAAGTCCCATCAGCTAATTTATTCAAAGGTTCACACTGTAACAAAATCATGATGAATTAACCATAACTATGATTAATTGGTTTTTCAGTACTGCATCTTTAAGCTGAATTACAGTACTACTGCTCCACAATGCAAATTAATGAAGCAAAGTACACTCACATAACACTCAACATCACAAAACTAAAATTACCAAAATAACCTCAACTTTACAAATCTGTTTCTAAGTGCAAAACAATCACTTATGCAAAATAAACATATGCAAAATAAACATTTGCAATATCACCCAACTGTACTGTATACAGTATATTTTTAGTGCACATTAACATATTTGGCACAATAAGCAAGTGGTGTCATGACTTGTCTCTGTACAGCAGCATAGATTAAGCAAAAAGTACAATCTAAACAAAATTGTTTTATATATTTTAACTCTAATACACTAAAACTTTTTTTTTTTACATTAATGCACACTGTAACATTAAAGCAGCATTAGCATATGTTCAAGGTGCTCCACTGTTTGCTCCGTGGGAAACCCCGTAGCTCTTTCCCGCGGTCATAATTAGCTTTAGCATTAGCTGCTAACTTAGCCAGAGTCTGTTAGCTGAACAGTTTCACTCACCAGGACGCTTCTAATGTTCACAGAGAGGGAGGTTTGGTCTGCTTCACCCACACAGATCTATAACATTGGAAGTTCAGTCATTAGTTTCCCATTAGCTGCTGCTAGTTAGCTGGTTAGCTCAACAGTTATCCCAGGCTAAATAATTTGACCCACCGTGACAATTCCAAAGTTCAATATTCACCAAGAGGTCGGTTCTGTTCCTCCAGGGTCCACGTAGCTCTCCGGAGCAGATACCAGCTCGATTTGTCTAGTTTTCTCTGAATTTTTAACAATTAACTTACTGATGAGGATTGCCAGCCGTCTCCAGTCTATGCGTCTGCTCTTGGAGCGGGTCAAGAGCTGGAGAGGGCGGGGCTTGTGCCAACACCAAGCAATGCATCACAAGGTGCTAAAACTCACTGGGTTACACTGGTATGTTGTAAAAGCAGCAGAGAGAGGCAGCACTGTTCTACTCCAACAGCAGACACCCTGAACTGCACACTCTGAACACACCCTGAACTGTACACCCTGAACACACCCTGAACTGCACACTATGAACACACCCTGAACTGTACACTATGAACACACCCTGAACACTATGAACACACCCTGAACACACCGTCT
>JARVLU010000583.1:26609565-26620490 GCA_031762415.1 Simpsonichthys santanae | reverse complement strand
CTGAGTGCAATTAGACACTGAGGGTAGGTCCTGAGCTGTCACCTGCCATCTGAAGCAGCCAGGAATTAAATTAGAAGAACCACACAGCAGCAATGTGAGGAGCCACACCTCGAATATCACGAAACTCCTGCACCGAGCCAGGAGGACAGAGTTGTCCAGAGGACAGCGGGGACAGGGGGGGACAGGGGGGGACAGTGGGGACAGGGACCTGCCTGAGGGCAGGTCTGGTGCAGGTTCTGCTGGTAAACATCTTACCTTGAGCCAGCAGGACGATCGCCGCCGCCACCTTCCACGCGCGCAGCCCCGATGGAGCCGCGCCGCGCGCCGCGGAACCCCTCTCCATTCTTCCGCTCAGGACAGCCCGTGCACGGAAAAATCCACAACACCCGAACCGAACCGCACTCCGAATTATTCCTCAGAAACTTGCAGCTCAGTTGTGAAACCCAACTTCTCCTCCTCCTCCTCCGTCTCCTCCTCTGTGCGCCTGGATGACCGGAGCGACCCCTCCCTGAGTGCGTGGTGCCCCCGCAGCAGCTCGGCTCGGTTCGGCCGCAGCAGGAGAAGCTCCGTGGACGCAAAGTGTGGACGGAGTGTGCGAGAGGCGCGCGAGCTCCGTGGGTTTGATGCGGAGAGCAGAGAGAGGAGGAAGATGTGAGAGATGCCAGCAGAGCGCCCCCTGCAGGACGACACCGACATTAATGCAGAAATACGAGCTAAAGTGGATAAAGAGAAACAAATGAGACACAAATATTAGACTGGACATTTATTTATTGAGGGAAATGATCCAATATTACACATCTGTGGTGGTAAAAATATGTGAACATCTGGGATTAGCAGTTAATCTGAAGGTGAAATTAGAGTCTTTTGTGTTGATTGTCCAAGAAAAATCTACTGTTGCTGTTGTAATTCTTAGTTTGTAGCCAGGTCTCTTTTGTAAATGAGTCCTCGAGGCTCAATGGGATGAACCTGTGTAAATGAAGGTTGAATGAAAGAGTCAGGTGTTTTCAATCAGTGGGATGATGATCAGGTGCAAGTGGCACCCTGCTTGATTTAAAGAACAGGATCTATCTTCACAGTGCGTGTCTGTAATCACACCTGAGTTCTGCTGAGTGGTGACGTCATCACATCACGAACAAATCAACCTACAATCTTTACTTGGAAATTAACATTTTTATTCAGATGTTTAAATTTGATGCTTTATTCATCAGCGTCACTCCTCACCTGAGCAAAACATTAGAGGCAGTGAGGGTGTCGGCGTTTTGCCCATGGACACTTCAACATGCAACTTTCGGCTGGAATCAAACCTGCAACTCACTGGAGGACACCTGCTTCTCATCCACAGCCACCCTAAGTTACAGAATGATCCAAAGATCGACATAATCCAATATACAAGTTTTGAAGGGCAACAAAAACATGAAAGCTTCAAAATGTAAAATAATGGAAAAGTTCAAGTCAGATTTATGGATTACTCCTAATTTTAGATTCATTAATGTTCATTTGAGAGAAAGATTGAGTTTAAATTAAACAGAACAAAAAAGGTTAAATTGTGTCCTCAGTTTCTTTGACGTTTCGTCCTCCATCCAGAGGACTTCCTCAGTCTGCGACCTGACAACCAGATCTTGAGCCTTCACTGCTGTTTCCAGCCAACCTCCTGCTGGAATCTCAGAAATGAGAAGACCACCTATGGGACAGTTCTGTTGGCAGGCTGCAGACTGAGGAAGTCCTCTGGATGGGGGACGAAACGTTTCTCACTTAAAGAATCTGGTCCAGATGACATGATTTAACCTCTTTGTACCTGGATGATTGAGCAAAAGTTAAATTAAAGTTAAAATATTCATTGTCTACTGTTTAATCCTAAAAAGACATGATGCTGTGGTGTAACATCTTTTAGCGCCTGCTGACATTTAAAGTTTGAATGTTGCTGCAGCGAGAACATATTTTTGTTGAGAGAAGACAGAAAATCCAGCATTAGGAGTTTTAAACTCCTGTCAGAAAGACTTCAGCTGAAGAAACGTCTGACGGACCCAACATGTATCAAGAGTTCAGCTCTTAAATCGGCTACGCGCTAAACTCAAAAGGTGTGTTTGTCACAAACTGTTTGTTTATCCAAATAAAAAAGAACGGTTTCTGTAATTATCTAAAAGCTCATGTCTCTAACTTACCAGGTTCTTACTTTGAGAACTGTAATTTCAGGCACAACAAAGGAAGCTTTAATTCTATGTCATTATAATTAGAGGTAAAAATAGGCTAAAGCTTTTTAAGAAAAACAAGTTTGTTTTGTTGGGTCAGGAAATGATGTACAAACATGTTGCAGCACTCAGAACATGAAAAACCAACGTCAAAATCTAATAATTCTGTCAGGAATGTTAAGAAAATGCAGCCAGAATAATAGAGATGTTATATTTAACCACAGGAAACGTTTTAAATCTAAACTTTAATTCACTGAGACAAACAGGAGACTATGGGTCAGATATGAAATATTTTAAATGCTCATGACAGACGTTGTAAAAATGCTTTTCCAGGATCTTTAGTTCCGGCTACTAAAATATTCTGCAGAGTTTTGTCACGAGCGCATCTCACCGAGGTCAGAAGCTTTTTCCTCCTCAACAGTTTCATGAAAAGGAGCTCAAAGCAGATGAGACAAAAGGCAATCTGAACTTACAAAGAAAGTTTTTTTTTTTTTTTGCTTCCAGAAAGACAATCGGCTCATTAAAAAGCCAAGTGAACAAGAACGGACTGATTAATTAGTCGGAACATTTTTTAAAGTTCAGCGCAGCACAAATCCACAGAGAAGAGCCCAATAAACCAAACAGGTTTTAATGAAACGTCAGGAGACAAAGACGTAAGTGCTGATTCTATAATTTGGATTTAGATCGTCGACTGAATGTTGCTGAAAAGCACGAAGATGAAGTGCAACGACTGAACCAAACCGGATGAAAACAGTCTAAATTAAAAACTACCTTTTCATTAAAAGAAGGCCCGTCACCTTCAAAGTCAAAGTTTGAGTAGGTGCTGGGGATGACTCTCAGCGACTACCACAGATAATTTACTTCTCTGTGTTCAGTTAACAGTTACAGGCATTATCTGTGGCAGCATTTGTCATCTCTCCACAGCAGACATGGGCAACATATGGCCCAGGGGCCAAAAGTGGCCCTTGAACAATCTCCAAATACCAAAATAATTTTTGAATGAGTTCAATAAAAAGAACCTGCATTCTATTATAAAACTTAACGAAGTCTAAATTAATTATCTAGGACAAATACATCAAAAACCTTTAAATTAAAGTTAAAAATTGTCTTCTTTAAAATCATATTTCCAGAACTTGACTGAACCTTAAAGACTCCAAAAAGAAAGAATGTGTTCTGGTTTTGTTGTTTGTTTGTTGGGCGGCACGGTGGCGCAGTTGGTCGAGCTGTTTCCTCTTATCGAGAAGGTCGATGGCTCAAATCCTGGCCGAGGGCCTTTCTGGGTGGCGTTTGCATGCGCTCTCTGTGCATGTGTGGGTTTTCTCCGTGTACTCCGGTTTCCTGCCACAGTGAATGGTTGTTTGTGTCCCTGTGATGGACTGGAGACCTGTCCAGGGTGTCCCCCACCTCTCGCACAGTGCCTGCTGGATTTGGGCACCTGTGACTCCCATGAGAGAGAGAGAGTGTGCCTTATATTCCTAAAGGGAGACATGTTTTAATGTTTTAAAAAAGTCCAAGCGAGTTGGAATCCATGCAAACTTCTTCAAGACTTCCCAAACTGATCAATCTGCTGCAGGTAAGATGCTGACTGCTGATAAGAACCCAGTCAAAACATGAGTCACTTTAAAGTCTTTTGCAGCAACACTTTAGCTGCAGATACAGATTTAGCTGATTTATATCACAGGCCCGTCAGATGAGTAGAAAACCGCTGGACTGAAACGTCATACAGTTAAATAACAGTAAAACATGCTGCAGAAAAGCTGTTTATTTGTTTGTTCTATTAAAGTCTTTGTCGGTCTAGTGTTTTTCTGTTCATTCTAACTGGACTCCAGTATTTTTCTGAGCTGGTGCACGTGTGTAAAGTTTGCTGACCTCTGCTCTCCGTCCTCCACTAAACATCTTTGTCAGTAAATCCACAGAGATGTGATGAACAACATGATGGAGACACCTCAGTGTCAGTACTTCACCTGCCTGTCGGCTGCAGAGGAACAAAACAAGCAGCTCAGTCTCAGTGATACCCCCTCATCATTTCAGAACCCCCCCACCACCACCACCACCACCACCTGCCTCGTCATCCAACATTTACAGAGTGATCCACACTGGTGGAAAATGAAAGCAGGCTCCTCTCCTCCTCTGTTCCCAGTGTTCTGCTGGGTGGCGGCCTCAGCCACCCACCTCTCCATTATCACCTCATTAGTGGGCTTCAAACTGGCCCACCCCCCATTTTGGCTCCAACCTCAATCAGGCCATTAATCACAGCAGAGCGGAGAATCCTTCCTCCTCTGAAAGCTCACTGTGTATTCTGCCGGCCCCTGCTGTGCGTGCATGTGTGTGTGCACGTGTGACGACATGCCTGTGCATACAAATGATGCAGCTTCATCCTGCCATCTGTTGACTGCTGACAGTAATGCCTCCACGCCACCATGCGTGACCCTCACTCCTGTCATTATTAACTTGGTTTATAGAAATCTGCTTTTCAGACATTAATTTAACAAAACTCACGTTTCCTTCACCTAATTTAGAATTTTTAACAGCACTTTGTGCACTTTAATGCAGATTAACTGACCAGTCAGCTGATTGTACCACTTTACTGCTTCAGTCACAGCTGAGCACATGAAGCAGGTTTTAAGGCAGGCATGTCTTTGGGCAGCCCTGAGTGGTCACACCTGATTTAGTCATATAATATACTGTATCCATGAAAAAAAATGTATGTATATATAAAATATCTGTGAATTTACTGACAAAGATGTTCTTGTGACGCCGCCTTTAAGGACATCAGGTGCTTTTTTTAACCCCAGTGCAACTTCAGCAGAACCCCAAGTTAACCAAGATGTCAATCCAACTTTTAAAAAATACCTATATATTTCCCAGCTAAGACATTAGCTCTATTTATAAGACTAAATGCTAATTCAACATTCACATTATCATTGTTCTGCACATGTTTTAACATTTTAGCACATGTTGTTCTGTTTAAATCGATGAGACGGTGCTTTGACTTTATGCCTCTTTAAGAAATGCTCAGCTCTGATTCCTTCACAAACGTTGCTCGTTGACGTCCACTTCAGCCTTCTGGCTCCATTTTTGTTTTATTAGCTACCATTCTGAAACGTTTAGCTACTGTTCTGCTTTTAGCTTTTAGCCTTTGTTCTGTAGCTTGCCTTTTGCTACTTTTGGTTTTAGCTGACACTTGTCCATTGTAGTTTTATTACTTGTAGTTTTAATGTTTTGCTTCCTTTGGCACTTTGCTAGCATTTGGCTCATTTTAGCTTCCAGCCACTTTCTGCTTCTTTTAGCTTTCAGCAGTCATTCATCGCTCCGCATGACATTTTCACAGAATCTCGAGTTGTTCAGCTGATATTTTGTGAAGCTAAAGACGTCAGCTGGTTCAGTCGTCTGCTCTGGACATGTTCTGGACTGATCCTTCAGGGAGCGGACCTCGGGGCCGACCCAGAACTCGCTGATGGGATTTCACGTCTTGTCCCGGAACAGTTCCCCACTGGATTGTTACGTCCATGACCCGAGCACAAAAAGTGGAAGAAAACTGACCGTTAAATCTTTAAAGTCACATCTTTGCTGTTCTGAGGTGAGAGGAAGAACAAAGCGTGTTTTATACATGTGCACACGTCTGCAGCTGCGTACTCACATGTTCCAGTCAACATTTTTACACCGTTGTGCAGATGAATAACAAATAAAGGTTCAGCGTGCCTGGAAGTGTAACATTTACAGGTTCCTGAGTCCAGGGAGGCGACGTGAGCAGCAGCAGCTGAAGGTTGTTGGCTCAGGAGTGCACAAGTGTTCAGACGAGCTCCATCCCCTGCTGGAGCATCACCAACCGGTGCCTCCAGCACTGTCATGTGCAAACTGCTTAAGAGTGTTTTCCCTCTGTGTTTCCAGAGACGCACTGTCTGCAGCCTGATCTCCACTTACCTCCTGACCCGAGCCTCTGCTGGTGCTCACCAGCTGCACCTGCACCATCCAACCACTCACCTTCTGCATTCCACAGTCACCGCTGCATCTTCTGGATCCTCCTTGTTGTAAACCATCTACCTTCTCCTCCGAGCCGTAACCGGCCAACCTAACCATGAGGAACGAACACCAACATCTACCAAAGACGTCATTCTTGAAACTAACCTGTTTCCCTCCATTTACAGGCTCCCTGATCCTCGCCTTAGTGTCCTCATCACTGTAAATAAATCACTTTAATTTGATTTGGAGCTCTGGTTCTGTTTCAGTCCACACTCTCTGGGTTCTCGTCCTTGTGAAATAAAGGAATGCACGTCACCTTTCATGCCAGAACTTTACATTTAACTTTAAAAGAAAGTGCTGGTTGTTCAGTACAAGACCTCCTGGAGTTATTACATGTGGTGGCTCTCGGTACATCAGTGGGTTTAAACATCATACCTCACAAAATATCAGTTTAATGTCTGCACATGTTTCTGGGTTTGTCGTGTTTGTGTTGTGGGGATGAGTTTCGACACCAAGTCTGCAAAGTTAGAAGAAATAAAAACAAGTGAGCTCCTTCAGATGCCCGACATGTTCTGACTGCAGTCCAGGCCTTTTCTTCTTGGACCCAACGTCTCCAGCAGGAGTTTGGACGGCTGCCTCGTGGAGTGTTGGCACGTCTCAAACAGAAAGGTGCCTTTGACAATAAGAGCACAACAAACACGTCGCTGCAGGGGTGGAAGTCCAGGTCAGCACATTCTATCATCATGAGGGAACTTCTTAACAGAGCAGCTCAAAGCACAAAGAAACATTTTCACTGTTTGTGTCTGTTCTGATCAGATCGTACGACTCAAAGATTCTCAGCAGCTTTACATTTTTACAAAAACCTGAGCCGCTCGCTGGAAACTAAAGTCTCCAGAATGAACCACAGTTCCTGTTCCCTCACGGAGCCGAGCCCTGAAACACAAGTTTAAGAACAGGTGGTGCTCAAAATAATCACTGCACAGACTGGACATGCACAATAATAAATATTTAAAGCCTTCATAATAAATGTTGCTGTTGCATGTAAAACATTAAATACAGAAATAAAAAAGCACACGAGCAAACAAAGATTGGACTTTTTTCTTTTAATTAACTTTCCTTCAACTTTTTTTGTTCCCACTTTCACCCTCGAGGCAAAAGACGAGCTTCAATATAAACTGTCAGAGCTACTTTACAGTATTATTATTATTATTATTATTATTATTATTATTATTATTATTATTATACTTTATATGATCACAATTTTTATTGACCATCCAGATTAGTTTAATCTTCATTATGAATACTGTGTTTTTACAGTTTGTCCCCAGAAATGTTTGTTTGTGATTAAAAATATTTTAAAATGAGAGAAAAATAAAGTGATTGAATATTTTCATCCCATAATGCTAAGTAAATATTTGGGAGTATTATTGTCAGAGTGCCACAGAGTGACTCAAACATTGATTTTGTTTCGTGTTTATTTTTGTGTGGTGTCATCTCCAGCAATCAATGTGTGAGGGGCGGGGTTACACCCTGGATGGGTCGCAAGTCCATCACAGGGACACATAGAGACAAACAACCATTCACTCTCTCACTCACAGGGACAATTCAGAGTTACCAATCAGGCTAACATGCATGTTTTAGGTCTGTGACCGGGATTTGAACCAGGGACCTTTTCGCTGAGATGCAGCAGCTCTACCATTTGCGCCACCGTGCTGCCCTATTTATGGATTATTTTCACCATACAGTATTTATAAAAACTGTTTTTGGCTGAGATATGACCGTTTTCATTCTGAAAATACTGAACACTACCATTTTCAACCACTAGATGGCACTCGAGGTGTATGGCATGCTGTTGTGTCATGTAATAGGTGAAAGTGGCTATGAATGACACAATCAGCTTGCTAAAGTGTGCCACCTTCGTCCAGCTCGCCTGGAGCAACCGTCAAATCAGCTGCATTTCTCTGCACCGTCCCAGAGAAATGCAGAATTGTTTTTAGATGTTTGTCTTGTTAAATTTTGAAGAAATGCACAGCGAGTCCTCCTGTGCACACGCCTACTTCCACGTGTCGGCTTTTGAAATGCAGCTGATTTGACCGTCAAAGTGCATTAATTAAGGAAAAGTTCAACTGAGACACAACTTTGGTATAATTTTGAGTGAACAAATAATTGTTTTAAGTGTTGATCTTGTTAAATTCTTGTTCAAGTCCTCCCGTGCACACTCCATGCACGCCATTTGGCAGCCAATCGAATTTTGGCACAACACCGACCCACATTTCTGGGTTGACAATGATGACACATAATAAATGTGACCTATACGGCAAAGCGACTTACTCATGGAGTTTTCCACTTTATTAGACAAATATGGACTGATGCGACGTGCACGGTGGAAAACACTGGTACAGTTTTTAGCACAATAAACAAGATTGCAAACACAATTAGAGCAGATTTATGCAGAATTCAATACATTAATCTTGTGTTTACATACAAAAAATGACAGTGAAGTGTTTCTGCATCACATACGATGGAGTTTCATCTGATAAGATGTCGAAATCCTCCAGTCTGGATGTTGCAGGTCCCTGGAGTTGTCTGCAGTCAACAGATCGGGCTCAGCAGGAAACGTGTCGGTGAATTCAGTCAGTCGAAGACAGCGTGTATAAATACTTTATAACAGCTAATTTTACCACACATCCAGTGTGGAAACAAAATAAAACTTGTTGAACATGTGAAACCTTCAGTCAGCAGGCAGATAATCTGTTTTGGCTCCAAAATGCATAAAGGCCACATAAATGCAGTTTGTGTGACATAAATAATGAGTAAGCCCTGCATGGCTCTGGGCCCTGTTCGGCCCCGCAGAGCTGAAGGAGCAAATTAATTCCTCCTGCTGGGATGATGTTGTAAACAAAATCATCACAGTCACTTTACATCAAATTCTGCTGAGCGTCGTGTTTAAAGTCGTTCACGTTGGAGTGAAGTGTCGTCACTAAACACATTTATACGTCTGCCTTTTCTTTACATTCTGTGAACATCCTGTCTCTGCAGGGTGCGGACTGGGTTTGAATGAATTCACATGAAAGATTACCCTGAACTGTGTTTTTTTTTTTTTTTTAACTCCCCTCGAAGGCTGAAACTTCAACAAAGTCCTTCTTGGAGCGTTTCTACGAGGTCCACAGGTTCAGATTTGTTCTTAAACAGCCTGAAAAGAGAAAACGTCAACGCTTCCTGTTGAAGCCTGTAATCATCAGCTCATGCCAGATGTTCGTCTGGAAGCAGGAATTAAAAGAATCTACCTGGACACAAAGGTTTGCTTTAATGGAGGCTCTTCTTGCCGTGCACGCACACAAATCATTTGTTCGTGGTTTTGAGTTGTATTCAGGTCAAACTGAAGCGTCCTCCATGGCCTTGGCTCTTTAATCACCTCCCCCTCATCCCTCCATTCTTTGATCCCTCCTCCATACGTCTTTGCCTCTCCATCTGCCGACCCAGAGAGCTAAATAAATCAACTCTTACCTCCTGACAGCCGGACAACCTAAACACCGCCTGACTTATGCATCATTATGTGTTTGATCCATGCGAAGGTGCATTAGCTCCAACAACGTCTCTAAGAGCTAACGCAAACGGTTTAGTTGCATTAGAGCTGAACGCACGGCGGCTTTCTGCAGGAGGGTCCATTTGTTGTTAAAGAAAGACCCAAGATGGTCCCGGCATGACGTGAAACTGACACAATGTGAAGGGAAAAATGAAAATCAGTTTTTGTTTTAAATTGTGGTTAAACAGAATTATATATAAATAAATAAAAAACTAATGAACTCAGAAAAGACTGAAAATTATTTGTGCATGGAGCCATCATGTTAATGAAGGTCACTGGTGTTGGCATGGAGGCCCGGTTCGGTTCTGAAACCAATTTGCTGCATCGGCCACACGGCGTCTTGGACCTGTGCAGGGTGAGATGAAATCTCAAGACTATCAAGTCCCTCTGGAGCCAAAGGTCTGCTCTGTCAGAAAGGTTGTCTCAGTCACAGCTCAGGGCTCGTCCAACAGGACAATGACCCAAGACACAGCCACAAACACCCAGGAATGGATCAGAACCAAACACTGGACTGTTCCGTAGTGGCCTTCAGAGCCCTGAGCTGAATCCAGTGGAACGTCTGTGAAAAAAACTGAAACATCTGGAGAAGAACCCTTAAACCTGAAACAGCTGGAGATGTGTGCTCATGAGAAGTGGGCCAGGACACATGAGGACAGGTGGACCAGAACTCCTGTGGACAGGTGGACCAGAACTCCTGTGGACAGGTGGATCAGAACACATGAGGACAGTTGGACCAGGACATTTGTGGACAGTTGGACCAGAACTCCTGTGGACAGGTGGATCAGAACATATGAGGACAGTTGGACCAGGACATTTGTGGACAGTTGGACCAGGACACATGAGGACAGGAGGACCAGGACACATGAGGACAGGTGGACCAGGACACATGAGGACAGGTGGATCAGGACATTTGTGGACAGGTGCAGAAGACTCAGCGTTGCAGAAATGACTTGGTTACGACGACTGTCTCAAACCAACAAACTCTTTTTGTCCAGGCCACTTTCATTAGTTTTTATTATTCTGTTAAACCACAGTTCAACAACAGTGCATGTGCAGTGCTTGTGTACGATACATTCACTGCTGCCTCTGCCTCCATAAACGGTCTGTGTTGTAGATTTTATGGATAAAGACTTGGGGGTGGGGGGTGGGGGGTCTGAACCAGTAGATGGACGGCTGGATAAGTCAGA
>JARVLU010000583.1:26578314-26590918 GCA_031762415.1 Simpsonichthys santanae | reverse complement strand
GTGTTATGTTTGTTTTAGCTTGTGTTATGTTTGTTTTAGCTTGTGTTATGTTTGTTTTAGCTTGTGTTATGTTTGTTTTAGCTTGTGTTATGTTTGTTTTAGCTTGTGTTTTGCTTCTTTTAGTTTTTAACTAGAATTCTGTTTTGCATTAACCAGTCAGCTTCACCTTTTCAGCAATCATTCAGCCCCCACTCTTCATCGTATAAGAAAACGTGATCTCTCCAGTTATTAATTGTAATGATTCATGCAGCTTAAAGTAAGACACTGTTTTGTTTTGGTTTTGGGTGAAAAGTTTGAAAAAGCATCATCTCTGATGCTATAAGCTATAATCCATCTGAAGGAGCCAGCGTCTCTCTGCAGACAGAGCTCTGCTGCAGGACCTGGATCTGCAGCGTCTCTGAGTTCAACAACAAGACGGTGATGGAATTGGTAAGGACGTGTCATAAACTCCGTTCCCTCCAAGAAAAAAGTAAAAATAAAAACCGATACACATTAAACCTAACTTGGTGATTTTTCTATTAAAGAAAAATCCCATGGGATGAGTCGGTTCCTGCTGCCACGGGCTGAAAGCACAAAGCGTCTGCTGGAAAGATAATGTACAAGATTTATGATCTCAGTCGCTTATCAGCACAGCTGTCACACAGAAACGCCCGGCAGAGCCCGGGTCAGAGAAAAGGCCGGCGTGACCTGCCACCACACCGCGGACAGACACTCACTCCACCTGACAATCCTGCAGCTTGTGCAAAAATCACATCGTTAAATGTTATTTTTGTTATGTTGCATTGACATCATCAGCATCCATCCAACAAGTTCAGCAGTGTCACAGAGAGTAAAATAAAACTAAACATACTAAAAAGACACACTAACCTAAACTTAGAACATTTTAACCAAACTAAACTGCTCACAGATCAAAACGTGGTCAGCTTTAACCTTTACTTATCAGAACGCCACGGCTAAATAGTTAAACTGCTCACCTGGGCTCTTCAGCATTATAACATGAGGCAAATAAAACCTTTAAGTTCACTGTTGCAAACTTTACTCAGAGACTAGTTGGCAACTCTAATTTGCAGGACAATCATGAGAAATAAGCCACATTTTCTGTTGCAGTCTTGCAGAATGAAGTCTTGTAGCTGCGTGTTGAACAGGCTGCACATCTCAGCTGCTCAAGAGGAAACTGAGAACCACTGTGGATGTTGAACGAACGCCCAACACCAACAAGCTGCAGCTCGGTGAGACGACACCTTTAGCGAACGCTACGTATTAGGCTGTTCCATGAATTGAGCTAAAATGCAGCCGACTGAGCTTAGAGGCTAAAGTTTCTTCTCATAGTGACTAAATCACACAACACAGATTATACCCAGTACCTGAGAAGATGCTCACCAGCAACACGAGGCCGTTCATCCTTTTCTGTGGTCGGCTCACGGTGCCAACAGGTCCAGGAGGAAACCAGACGTCCCACTCTACGGTCAAGCTGATGATAAATAATTAGTGAAAACTGGTCCAAGTTTGATTGTTTTGGTTTTAAAGAGTCACAAACCGAAGGGCAGCTGCCATGAAGCAAGCAGAGCTGGACACGCATCAAAATAATGTGCACGTACCTGTGCAGGTTGTCCTCGATGAAATGGACAGGTTGTGTAAAACTTGTCACTGAACACACATCCTCGTGTTTTGCTGGTTTCTTCTGTGCAGACACAGAATTCAGTGAGGCTGCAGCTGAAAATAGCTTCACAACGTTCCTGCAGGTCTGGATCTCAGACGGGTCTCCACCTTAAGACCCAGCCCTGAAGCGTGCGGCATGGAGAAAACATCTCAGTCGCTTGTACCCAACATCTCACTCTCCCAGCCATAACTGGTCTCATGAACATAGACGAGGATTGGAGTGAAAGCAGAACTATATCAGTCACTCTGCAGACAAAGCTCTGATCTGTTGGTCCTGCTCCTCTTGAGGTGGAGACTCTCCTCCAACCCAAAGGAGGTGAGTGTTCCACCTAGTTCTGATTGAGGATCCTGATCTGAGACTTGGAGGCACTTACTGTCCTCCAAGCTGCTTCACACAGTCCAGCTCATGAAGGTTGTGGTTTGAAGACACCAACAGAAGCACATCATCTGCAAAAGCAGAAACACGAGCCTGAGGTTCCCAAACCAGACCCCCTCCTCTTTGTGACTGCACCTCAACATCCTGTCAGTTACATTTTACATGTGATGTGTTTGTAGAGAGGCAGAGTTAAAGTCTGTAACGTGTTATTTACTCCGCTGAAACTTTTACCATCCTTCTGAGGACCGAAACAAAAACACTGCGTCCGATGCAAATCTTTTTTATTGCAACAAGTCAAACTGACCCTGGACGTGTTGCGCCCGTCACTGTTTGAGGCTCATCGAACAAAGATGGATGCTGCGAGGAGCTTTCCGTGAAGTCCCGCCCTGCCATTACCAGCTGTTATGATGAGCATCGATTCGGTGCTTCCTCCCTGTTTACCGTAAGACGGTTAACAGCTCACATTATCTGCACTCCACCAATACCTCACTCTGTTACACATAATTACTTATCTTCCAGGCAAGCAGATCTGCTCTGTGGTGCATCATCAGGCCGGGACTGTAAAGATCTGAGACGATATAAACTTGAGGCTGACGGTGAAAGTGCTCAGGAGCCGGAGTATTGATTTCATTGATCTCTGCCGGTGCCGAGACTTGTAAACAGGTGTGATTCTGTAATGGACTTGCAACACGCCTGGCTGCTAATACAGCGGAAGAGTAATGTGAGGAGACGTATCAAGGTCACAGTCGCCCCGTGCACGTCACCAGAGGAGCATCAGAACCGGGCCACCGGCTGCACGAGGCAGGTGTAGATGAACGTGAAGCAGGAGTTTGAAAATGGCTCCCTGATGATTTACATCAAGAAGGTGCATTTTGAACATCAATATATCGATGGTGAGGTGATTATCAATGCTTCATGTAATTATCAGCTGCAGATGAGACCAGAGAGGAGCTCCCAGCAGCTGATGGTGATGCTCTCCACTGAGCTCATTTCAACGTTTAGTTCGGGCCCTCAGCCTGAAATAACTCCATCACGTTGAGCACAAACAGTTTTTATGATCTGATTTATTAAACAGCTGAAAGTGTGACTCACGACCCACTGCCTAAATGTCAGGAACACAAAGTCAGGGTCTCAACGCTGTGCAGAAAGTTGAGTATTTGTAAAAGTATTTAATTTATTTGGTTGCGTCAGTGTCAAAGACGTCACTTTACAAAGATGAAAGTAGCATTTCTTGACGGAAGGCACGCCACGTTGTTGCATGACACGTCCGTGCTCAGAGCGTGTGCTGCTAACGACTCAAAGCTCATTTTAATTTTAAGAACAAAAAATTACAGTTGTTTTTGTTTGATGCGGTTGACTGGTTGTGGTGGCCATCTTGAATTGGGCTGGATGAAAAATAAAATGTGTGATGACAACTAGAACTTAAAGCATGATTTGTTTAGAAACAACAAAACGAAACATGGAGCGTGAACGTTGTTATGATCTAGAAACAGAAGCGCAGATTAAAAAGTCAGAGGTTTAGAGGGAACAAAGACACAAGCTGATCCAGAGCCAGTCAGAACCAAACGAGAGGAACAGGGTTTTCACTCTGATTACTCTCTGCACAGCACCAGCTCACTCTGTGTGATGGCTCAGAAACAATGCATGCTGGGTAGAAATCCGTCCTGACTTCATGAAGTGGCCGAGTCACTCGGAGTTAAAAGCTCACAGGAGGAAGGAAGCTGAGGTCGGGACAGGTCAGGCTCTGCTGTCGTTTGTCTGGAAATCCACCTCTGAGGCCAGAAACCGATGGCCGCCGTGGCTGCAGCCAGGTCATTCTCCACTTCACCACCCGTTCCATTAACGTCAGACACAAAAACACAAGCTTAAAGCGAAGACCTGTGAGGAAAAGGCTAAAAAAACTATTAAAATCCCACCACTGACACATGTTTTACCTCCTTAATGTGCTGAATGTTCCTTTTATCTCATAAAAAAAGTGTTTTTAATCTCTTTTTTTTTTATCTTTCATCCCTTTTCACATTTTAAACTTTTCATATCTTTGACACCAAAAGGAAACACTTCATTTTGTTGTACTTGTTACAACGACAATAAAGATGTTCTGAAAAAGGAGAAATGTTCTAATGAAGCTCAAATTAAGTTCAAGACTAAATATAAAAACCACTAAGCAAAAGCTAGAAGGAGCTAAAGGCAAAAACAATGGGACAAAACTCTAGCTAACAGCAGCAAAACAGCTAAAAACTGAAAGGAAAACACAAAATTAAAAAACAGGAATAGCTGAAAGCTAATTGTAGCAAAGCGCTAGTTAAAAACTAAAAGTAGTAAAACATTCATTAAAAATTTGTAAACTTTTGACCAAAAGGCAAACAGCAAGCTAAAAGCTAAATGTAATAGAACAGATACATGAAAGTAGCTAAATACCAGCTAATAGTGGTAAAATGCTGGGTAAAAGTAGCTAAAAACAAGTCGAAAGCTAAATGTAGTGAAAGCTAAAACTCAAATAAATGCAAACTAAAATTAATAAAATGTAAAAAGTAAAAGTACTTTTCTGGATTCCCTCATTGCTGAGCAGGTTACAGATAACAGACGGGAACGGTGGATCACCGGTAAATTTAGCATCATCTTCTCTTTTTAGCTTCAAGGATGCACAAAAGCTATTTGGCTTTTATGATGTCTTCAGTTTGTTAGATTTATTACAAGGCAAAGAAAATTAGAAGATTTATAAAACCAGAAAATCCTAATTTTGTTCATTTCAGATTAAATAGTTTATTATTAAACTATACTAATAAGAAGGCTAAAGCAATCAATCAATAAATGAATCAGTTATGGTAATCATCTCATTTTCTGCTTCAGAGGAGCTTTAATGGATTTTCAGACAATATACATATTTTTATTCTGTAAATACAAAACTATTTCTGGTCATGCTTTAATTATTCAAAATCAACTTTAATTAAACTTCCAGTAAAACCTTTATATCATCTGACATTTACATGGAATTATTTTTAATGTTTCTGCAGTTCTGAACTCTAAACTACAATATGTATTCAAAATTTGTCATTCGTTTTATTTGGACGCTGCAGTTTTTCAGTTTAGTGCGTTTTGTCCATTTGCTCTCAGTTTTAGCCGTAAATAAATTCTGCAGCTGGAGCAGCAGGCTCAGAACCATGCACTGTAGCGCGCTTCATAAACCAATATCCATAATTAATATTCCCTGAAGACGGCGGCTGCATGATTCCTAATAATAAGTTGGTGGGAGGCTTTGGTGCAGAAAACCTGCAGGAATATTGCAGGTCTGGATTTTTAGCTGCGGCTCCAGGTGCTCATAAAACACTTTTAAATTAAAAAGTTTTCTGGGGGCATTTATAGAACAAGAGAAAAATGGTTTAATTTAATTTCATGTCTATTTTTTATTTTATTTGACTGTCCGAGGGTGAAAATATTTACTTAATGGAGGATTTTCTTTTATATGAAAACGTGTGTTTTGTTTGTTTCAAACAGGCAAATTTGCTGCATCCAAGACGGCATAAAATAAACCAGAAAATGAGAATTAATGATCCCATCAAGCGAGTTTAATATATGTGTCAGGTTTGTGATTAACAGAAAGGGTTGAGTCTTTAAGAAGCAGAAGCGTGTCGCACCAACAGTGATTTGTATTCCTTAACATATTTAATGTATGAAAACAAGAGACGCATAAATGAGATTTATTTGCCGTCTGCAGCAGCTGATAGATCGAAGCAAACAAGACGAATGAGCAGATGTGACACATTATGTCCTAATAGCGTCATAATTTCTGACTCAGAGTCAAAAACTTTCATTAAATGTAAAGTTGTGAGTAAATGTGTTGCTTAGGAAACAAATTGGGCTCTGAAAGCGCATCAGTCCTGTTTCTGTGCATTGGAATGATGAGAATGTGAAACAGAATACTCTGTTCAGTGGTTTAAAATGAAAAGCTGCAACAAATCCAAGCTTTCTGCTCTTATTGTCCTTTGATGGGATGTTCAGATGAACCAAAACAGGAGGAAGAGATTCAGTCTGCTCAGGTGTCTCAGCTCCGTCTCTGCAGGGAAGGAGCTGAAAACAAGTGTCAAATATTAGATTTTAAAGTAACGCTGCCTGGTTTGAGACAGGCAGGGAGGATTTAAAAAGTGTCATCTGGATGAGGTGATCTGTCGCTTCATGCCTTCAGAGGAGCAGCAGATAACGTCCAGGTTTCACAGAAAGAGTTGAAATTAAAGAAACTTCAGCACTTCTCCACTGCTCGTGCTCAGTTTGTGCTCAATGTTTCCGATGGAGAAGACAGTGTAGACGTTGTGTTTTTGTCCCCTGGTGTCTAACCCTTGGTGTTGTGTTTATGTCTTGCTTTCTTCCCATCCTATGTTTCTATATTTAGGTTTGTGTTTCTTTATATTTTTTTATGTCTTGCACCCTCAGTCTTTGTCTTTGGCATCTGTGATTACTCACATGTGTTTGCTGTATTTAAGCCTGTGTGTTTGTCTCACTCCTTGTCCTGGCATTGTCATCTGTCCCCCGGTGACGACATGTCTGTGAGTACCTCCTGATTATCCATGATTATTTTGCTGCCCTGTCAGCTTTTTTGCTTTGTTAATAAATTCTTTATTTTACATTATCCTGGGTCCTCGTCTGCTTCCCTGCACCACTGGGTTCACCAGCACCAGCGCGTTGTGACAGATGGAGACTTCAAGTGTTTTAAACAAGTTTTATTTTGCTAATGTGTTTATTTTGTTGAACTCTGAACTAGAAATGTGAGGTGAAATTGTGAACTTGCTTAAGTTAGTAAGTTGTGTTTTATTATTTGTTGTTTAATTTTTAATAATCTATTTTAAACGTTAGACATCTTTTCATTTGCGTTCCCAGATAGAGATGTGCTCTTTTTGCTTCACTGAATATGTCATCATGGCTATAAGAGAAGCTGTCAAAAGGCTATAATAAAAATAAATAACATTATGTTTGGTTTAAAAAAGAGAGGTGGGTCCTGTCAAATACACATATGTCGAACTCAAGAGCTGTGGGCCAAATCTGGTCCCTCAAGATGATGATTTAAATGTAAAATATTGTATCTCTTGTGAATTTTTCTTTAAAAACTGATACTACATCATTTAGACTTCTCTTGACAGCTGGTTAATTTTAAAGTCAGAAAGACGGCTGGATCATTCTGTCATTATTGATTCTGATGTGGGAAGAGCAACAGAACGGCAAATGAAACAGATCAAACTGTTGTTAATGAGAAAAGATATCGGGCGTCTGACTCGAGTTAATGTATCAGCTGAAAGTGGCCCGTGGCTCGGACAAAGTTTTTAAATCTTGGTTCCTTTTGACACCCGTACAGCTTCTGTTCTAAATGTGGTGTCTAAATAAAGTTGATTTGACATGACTCTCTGTCTGCTGCCTCTGCAGGCCCCAGGTTGCACACCTGAACTCCCTCACCTGTTGGGCCCTGGGGCCATCCAGCTCAACTGCTGGCTCCTGGTCCCATTTTTGTTCAAACCTCAACGAACCACTTTCATTCACAACAAAAGGGTTTGTTGACGATGGACAAGAGTCACACAGCGAGGACTCGCCTTAACAAGGGACTCATGAAAGTTTACCATGACTGGACACCAGAGAAATGTCTCTGATCATAAAAACTACCAGTCCAGTATTTTTATTTTGGAGTTTTAGTGTTCTGGTCTGAGCTCTGCGAGCTGTGTATCATGCATCTTTTTGGCTAGGATGGGAACTGGTTGTCTGGTGCCATGATCCTGCTGCACTTTTACTAAAACCATCTCAAGGAACGATGTCAAGTTGTTTAAAAAAAGGGACATAAAACGTCTTTTCAAAGCAGAAATGCATATTAGTGATTTAAAACTCATCAGAGCTTAAATACGAGTCATTAAATCTCCACAGGAGGTCAGGAACATGTTGAGTCTGCACAGTCCTGTCAAACCCCTGAACACATCATAAACTAACGTGTCGCAGCCGTCGTACCAGCAGCAGCTCGATTACCCTTGATGCTCTGCAGCCACAGTAACTCCTACAGCTCGTCTCAGTCGCCTCCTTCACTGCCGGGGTACAAATTAGTGTCTGAGCTGCAGCTGAGTCTAACAGCCTCTAATGCAACACGCTCTGTGGCAGACGCTGCTCCACCGGGCCGCAGCTCAGAAACACTCAGGCTGTCAACGTGTTGTTTTTCCACGTCACTGAGGTGATTTGTTGTTCTGAGGCCAGAATCATAAAACACTACAGCCTTCATAATGTACAAATACATCACCGGTCACGTCTTTAATGGATAAATTAACGTTAAATTTAAAGAAACTGCCTTTGTTTTTAGAGGATTGAAGAGAAAATTCTGTTTCTGTCATTTTTAAAGCTGCAGGATCTTGTATCTGAGTCCAAACATCAGATCAGTGACATCAGGTGTCAGACAGAAGTCCTGAAATGGGGAAGCTGTTTTATGTGACACCAATTAGCAGGAGCCCTTCCTGTGGTTCACCTCCATCATTCCAGGAGAAAAACACTTTTCTTTTCTGATGATTGTCACGGAGCTGAGAAACACGACGCTGAAGGAACCGAGACCTGGTTTAACGTGTCGGGTCAGAACTGAGTGGAGCGGTGAGAAAAAGAAAAGCACCGAAAACTGAAATGTCACGAGTTTTTTTCACTTCGATTGTTTGCTCTTTAAATTTGTCTTTTTGGTTCATTTTAGTTGAACAAACTGCAAAATGAGGTTAAACTACATCGTTTTTCAACTGCAGGATAAAACAGTGGCTATAGTTTATTAACTAAAAGAAGAATAAAGTTTGGAAAATGTGATTTATTTTGTTTAACTGTCTCATTGAGACAAATGATATTCTCGTTAGACCTGCTTCAACATGATAATAAACATAAATAGATACAATACAGTGCATACAGAAATAAAATTTAAAGATGTTTAAGATGTTTTTATGGTAAGTTGAAAACAGTGGAAGGGAATTCAGCTGAACAGTTTCAGGTTTTGTGTTTCCAAAATAAAGGAACATGTTTTTTAATCTTAATACACATTCAAAAATATATTTAAAAGTCATAACGAGAACAATAAAAATTAAAGTTTAAACATTTTATTCCATGATCAAAGTGGAGCTGAACAAGTCCAAAAAGGTCAAGTCATAAATTATCTTAATAAACATTTGTAATAATTAAAAAGCTTTTCAGAAATCTTAATGTCATTTGGGTGGAAATAATGAAGATTATTAAAATAAATTAAACAGAAAACAGAAGCTTTACACAGAATAAAGACTGTTGTATTAAAAATAACATGTCATGTATGGAGAGCAGCTGACTCAGGGGCCTGCAGGACGAAGCAGCAGCTCTCAGATCAGTTCCAACATTTCTGACTCATCATCAGACTTTGATCATTAAACTCATATCGGTCAGATAAATGAAAGTCGCTCCGGTCCTTCTGCAGCAGTTCGGAGTCGCTCTGCAGCGTTTTGAAGCAGCTGCAGCTGTTAAATTAACGGCCGCTTTATTCCAACACAATAAATCACAGTGATTCAGTCCAGAGGTAATAAATGCACGAGCGCCCGTCTCCGGGTAATTAAAAAAGGAAAAGCTTTGACCTTCGCTGAAAATCGAAGCGAAGGAGAAAGCTCGAGGCTGTTGCTTCATCTCTGAGCTCACTTGACTTGGTATTGAAGACGTTTCTGTCTCACACTTTATTTACAACTTTTACATTTGGGTCCATTATTATGGAAGATTTATCATCCACAATAAAAGGGGATTTCACACAAACTCCAGGTGTTTGATTTTTACGGTGTCAGTGATAAAACAGGAAGTTGGCCGTGTGGCTCATCTCTGAGGAGCCGTCGTGTGGTGGTGCCTCCGGCCTGCAGCTCCCTCTGGCCTCGCTGAGTCTCACTGAAGGAACTCTTCACACACTAAAGATGAGTGTGGAGATGTTCCTGCCTCTGCAGGAAACTACAGAACAACTTCAGTCACTTTTTGGCAACAACTTCACAAACATGAGCTGAACGTTTGTCCATCAAGACAGACGTTAAAAATCTGGACGGTTGATGCAGGAAACACAATCACTCAGTTCATTCTTTGAAACAGGCCTCAGTGGACCATGATCCTTGTTGAGATGTTGAACAGAAGTGTGACAAGACTGAAAGGCTGCATTCCTCCTCCGACGTGTTTTTAACCCAAACACTGACCCGGCTGAGCATCTAGAACGACCAAGAGGTTCAAACGTGATGTTTCCTTCTCATTTTAGAGCTGCACTGTCCAGACATGATGTCTGAGAGACACTGTCCAGCATGTTTTTGATGTTTCCCTCCTCCGACACGCCTGATGCAGATTCCTGCAGCATGATCTTCAAGTTTGACAGAGGACTGTTATTTGTTTAAATCAGGTGTGTTGAAGCAGAGAAACATCTAAAACCTGCAGGACAGTGGCCCCAGAGGAGCATGACTGGAAATGACTGTTTCAGAGCTGTGATCCTTTCTGGGATATTTTCTGTTCTGTTATATTTTCTGGGATCTTTTCTGCAGGAGCTTTGAGAACCTTGTGTTTTACATTCTGTGCTCACTGCAGAAAAGAAAATTAAACTTCTCAAACCTTGTACACGCATCTTCAGTTTGGCGACAAAGACACGAGAACTCAAACTGCTGTACATTCTGATCCTTCCTACAACGTGAAGGTTCAAACATCTGCATCAATCCTGATGTTTGTCCAGACTGAGTCCAGTTTTCAGAGTTTCTGCCGGAGCATTTAAACTGCTGAAGACCTGGATGTGAAGCAGAGGACGGTGCACGTTGAAAACGTTCACTGTAGGTCTGACCCCGTTGCATCCCCTTTTTATTGCATTTATTTTTTACTTTTTCATTGCATGGTACATCTCTCTCACTGTGAGCGGGCAGAACGATGAAGACGACACCTAAAACAGCTCAACTCTGAATATGGACTCAAACTCTACGCTGACGACTCAACTCTCAGGATGATGGAAGCTCCTCCCCTCTGATACACTCACCTCTGTCTGCTGGAAATAAATCTGCTGTACATTCATCTGGTATTCATAAGAAATATTATTTTATTTGAAAAGAGTAGATGAACATCTTCCTGAAAGATGGCTGACAAACAAAAAATTCCACCACCAAAGGTGAGAAGTGATGTTTTTGCCCAGATGTTAATGTGGGCATCCATTTCCCTGGATTTTAATAAAAATCTCATGTCTGGACAGATTTAATTAAAACACACATTTAATGTTTGCATGAACAGCTGACAGCTTCTGAGGTCATCCCCATTCAAGATGGCCGCTGCATCAAGTCCACCTCAACCAACACAAAACAGGTCAAGTCTATTTGAAAATACTGAGTTACAGCTGAGAGTCATCCTCAACACAGTCTGAGTTCTTGAAGACCTGAAGCTGACACAGATCCATCATGTCTCCATGAGACCACGTTTGAACCTCATGCACGAGAGGCGGCGGGTGATATGCATTCAGTACATTCTGCATACTAAACAAGTTAAAGTTTTATTTCTGTGAACAGGAAGTGCAGAAACAACCGTATGGATGTTTGTTAAAAACTGAAACGGTCCAAAACTCTTTTTTTTATTATTTGAAAATTAAAAGTAAATAAATCTGACTTTCTGTGACGGACATCTTCACTCATTAGCAGCATTATTTTATTTTAATGGTTGTAGATGTTTGTTTGATGTTTGTCTCAAATAAATGGATCTCTCTGTGTGTTTGTCCCCAGAACAACGTGAAAGGCAGGCTGAGTCATCTCTTTGTGATTTACAGATCTGGCAGCGGCGCTGGAGCAACAGAAAAACACCATTTGTTGTTTTTTTTTCTGTTTACGATGTGCACACAGCGACAGACTCATATAGATACTGAGAGGAAAGAATAAAATAACGAGCTGTTCATCATCGCAACATTTCTGAGTTAGAAACAAGAATTCTGTGGAGAAAAGAGTTTCTGCAGACGGTTTTGTTCTGACCCGTGGTTTGGTTCTCTGGTTGTCTTTCTCTCCTCTGGATGACATTAATCTGACTCCAGCTCTAACGTTAAACATATTATTTTTGATCAGGACATGTTTTTTATCCTCCACATTAAAAAAATTAATAGAACTGCCTTCTTACCTGCGTAATATCACTAAAAATAAAAACATCTATTCATTCAACCTTTATTTAGGCAGGTTAATCCCATTGAGCCTCGATGACTCATTTACAATAGAGACCTGGTTTTAACAAAGAACGATGACAACAATGGACAATTATTAAAGATCTAAAGATAAAAATTTAAAAATGATGCAGAAAAACTGCTTCATGCATTTGTCACATCCAGACTGGACTGTTGCAACGGTTTATTTTGTCCAAATACTTCTTTAAAACAGTTGATCCAAATTGCTGATGCCAGAGTCTTAACTGGAGTTACTGGGAGAGACCACATCTCTCCAGTTTTAGCTTCTCTCCACTGGCTCCCTGTCAAGTCCAGAATTTAATTCCTACAAAGCCGTCAACAACCTAGCTCCATCTTATATTACAGATCTTATTGTTCCATATTTTACTAACAGAGCACTTCACTCTCAGACT
>JARVLU010000583.1:26548021-26558881 GCA_031762415.1 Simpsonichthys santanae | reverse complement strand
ATTAAATAAAAAAAAAAAAAAAAAAAAAAAAAAAACAGCTTTTTGGTTGTTTTCTCATGTGTGAAATAATAAATAAAAGCTTTCCTCCCAGCAGTGAAATGTGATTTTTGTTCTCAGCAGGACGATGAGGTCGTGATGAAATCAGGAGGCCAGCTGTAGAGAAAAGTGCTTTTTATTTCATCGTTATTTGCAGTCCCACAACCAATCAACAGGTCGGCATGCTGCTCTAACTGTTCGGACCACACGGGACAGCAGGGTCAGGGTATAATATCAGAGCTGGAGCATGTTCTGGTGCTAAATGTGATGATACAAAAAGTTCTGACACTGACATCTTCATCCAAACACGGTGATTATTCTGGGAATGATATATGACATCAGTTTGTTCCAGTACACAAACTATATCAAAATAATTTCACAAATACATTTTCTTTTTGTATAAAAACATTCTCAGGTGCTGAGAGTGTGATGGTGACTACAAAACAAGTTTCGGTGAGTCCGTCACACGAGCAGCTCGGAGCAGGAGCGCTGCCTTCAGTGCTCTGAAGATATAATTACTTTATCATACTTTAATCATGAAGACAAGCAGCTCGCAATTAGTTCCTCCAATTATGTGTCATAAATCAAAGTAGCTGCTGGTTTAAACTTGGCTGAATTAAAACCAACTGAGTCAGAGCGTGCAGCCGATGTGTTCAATTAAAGTTCATTTCCTGTCGTGATTAAACAGCCTCACTGCAGACACCGACTCCTCGTTTGTCACAATTTTCTTTGGAGTTTTACAGAATCATGACTGAAAGATTATTTTCGTTAAAGGCCCCGATCGTGGATCAGCACTCGTGCTCCGAGAAGCTTTCCAAACTGAGGCTCACGTGTGGAATAAAACAGAAAACACCAGAGCAAGACGTGAAACCCTTTCATAAAACCTCCATCAGCTGTGATTCATGGAGCGTCTTTGTTCCAGGACAGAGAGGAGAAGCTGTCGTTCTGGTCAGGATTCACTTCAGAAAAGAAGAATGTTTGTAAAATAAAGATTATAATAAAGATTACTCTGACACTTTCTCTGTTTGGGAATGAAAACAGCTCCTTTAAAATGTCAAGATGGGAAAATAAACCTGAAACCAGCTCTGAGCAGATTACAAAAAGCAGTCACTGAAGCTTAATGTGTAAATGTGCTCTCATGTGCTGCAGCTCAAACACAGAATTAAAGAATAATAGAAGGAAAACATTCATATAATTCAGTTCTTGTCCTTATTTTGACTGAATAAATGGCTCATTTACACAGATTCATATGAGACCGTAGTGGTATTTTTGCAACATTTTTCTCCCTCAGAATCCAGTTAAATCTATACCTGACCCAAAAATCATCAAACATATACCCACATCTGTTATTTTCTTAAATATTCAGCTTATATCCACATTCCAACAGAAATGCCATTAGTTTCTTATTGGACTATCTGAATCACTGAAATCAAAAGTGAACTAACCTCAAGGTTGTCTTCTGTAATTTGTTTTGCTGAATGTGTTCAAGAAGACAAAAGGAAATCCATAAAATTGTCTTAAATCTCTAAAAAAAAGTGTCCTGGACCACAAATGTATGTCTTCTTTAGTTTAAAGAAAGAAATTAACATAAATAAATTAAGTCCCAGTGCAGTTTGTGACTCATCTTTGAATAAATTTAATCAGCAAATGCTAAAAAGTCTCATAAAAGAACATATGCTATTATTACATTCTAGGTCAAGTTTTATATCTTTACTACATACATTTAACTTCTGAATGTGATTGCATGCCATGCATGTTGGAGAGTGGATACTCTGCCATTGTACTTTTATCTTTACAACTATACTATAACACGAGTAAACTTGTCCGTAAATACAAAGGAAAGAGTTGCAGTTTTCTTTTATTTTAACCCAATGTTGGTCAAATGTGCTGCGTTTTCATGTTAGAGGTGTCTGGTAGTGACTGACCAGCAGGATTTCTGTGTTTTTAATTTGTTTTCTATTTGAATAAGTTTAATTAACGGAGGCAGATCAAGAGTTTTTTCTTCGGGTGGCAAAGGTGACACTTTTGGACTTAAATTTACACATTTGACTAATTTGTCTATGACCAAAAAAACAACACAAGTTACATAAAAATAAGCATCACTGAGCGCTGTTTGTCATCGACCTTTTAAGTTTTTTTTTCAGTTTTGACAAAGACTCACAATCACTTGTTTTTTCAGACAAATGAAATGACACGTTGATGGGTGGGAGGTTCAAATCGTCTCTCCGGGTGAAACTATCTTGAAATTCAAGAGGGATGAGAGTAAATTGTAAAGTTGTGTCGAGATGTCTTTGACTTTCAAACATTGTGCAGATTGTATAAAAATATATTAACTACCGTATAAGGTGACAACTGAGGTGGCAAGATATTTTTTTTCCAGTGGCAGCTGCCACCCTGTGCCACCCCTTAGAACTGCCACTGTTAGGGAATAACAGGCGGTTTGGTTTAGGAATATATTTGTTGGGTTTAGGTTTTAGACTCAATGAGCAGAAGTTCTGCTAAATAATTATTCCATAGACAAGACAAGAACAAATTGTTGGATGGCATAAAAATATGCACAGTTTGTAAATATTAGTTTCTTTACAATTACACGTTTTGATCTGGGATTATGTTCGACAAAGACAGAGATGTAGCTAACGCTGTTTTAAAAACCAGTAGTCAATATTAGATGATATAAACTAAAATGAAAATGATTGCTGCTGCAGGTTGGATTCCTGCATCTGGTCCAGCTTCTCTCTCTGCCGGGCCCTGAAGCTCAGAGCAGAATCCGACTGATTCATTCCCAATGATTTGTTAGAAACAAACGGCCGAGGCCAACTTTGATGGAGGGATTTCACTTAACGAGACCCAAACATGTAAACACGAGAGGTTTCCACGCTGAAGGCAAAACGCTTCACCGTGGACGTGCGGTTTAAGGATCGATGCAGCGTTGAGAGTAAAAAAATGTTGCATAACACTTGTAGTAAGAAACATACGAGTAATATAACATTATCCACATGCAGGTCACACATCCTCTTATTTACATCAGTCAGAAACTTTAGATATGTTTTTAGACAAAACATCAGATTCATATTTCTGACGTGTGATGTTTCAGTGCTTTTTTAATAATATTGCATCAACTTTTATCAAAAATCAACAAACCCTCTTTTTCTCAACCAGAGCTCCATTAAATCTACTTGCTATTAACACAACG
The DNA here is from genome assembly GCA_031762415.1 of Simpsonichthys santanae. Taxonomy (NCBI): domain Eukaryota; kingdom Metazoa; phylum Chordata; class Actinopteri; order Cyprinodontiformes; family Rivulidae; genus Simpsonichthys; species Simpsonichthys santanae. The sequence goes on along the minus strand of JARVLU010000583.1, from coordinate 26,555,652 downwards.
AACAGAATCAGTTCTGGATGCTTCATAGATATCATATGGTGTATAATTGTCTCTGCATCAGTTATAAGCACTGATCTAATAAAACAACCATAAATATTAATAATTATGTCACATTTGAATAGGATATATATGTTATTGTACACATAATGCATAAAGACTTGGTTATTTATTCCTGAATATGATTAAAAAAAAGTTCATTTGTTGCAGATCATTGTACTGTAGTTTATTTACAATAGCTGCTTCTTCAGTTTTACACATTTTATTTAAAGAACTGAACCTTTTGCAGGTTTGAAGGACATCGCATGCTATATTTTGTGTTTTTTCTCTCTTTTAGAAAAGATGCGTGCGTGTCTGTTTTTAGACACTGTCTTGCAGCGTGAAGTAGGCTAACAGATATCGATGGCAGCGGTAACACTGGTGTATAAATGGGACTGCTGGGACACCGGAGCCTTGTTATGGCTGCTGTTTGTCAGGAGATGTAATCAATGCTTCCTGAAAACGAGCAGAGTTTCCTCAGCAGCGTGAAATGTCTCGCTCTCTGAGGCGGAACTGAGCTCCTGGGCCTGAATTAGCTTCGTTCACAGCAAGAAGCGAGGACTTATTAGTCAAAGGCAGTTGTTACATAGAGAACTTGGTCAAAATTAAAATCAGTGACTTATATTTATATTTATATATAGCCCCCACTGTTTTAATTCACATATCAGTAATTGTTGAATTACCACAGAATTACTCAGATATTCTCTCGTAACAATAGAATGATCCCAACTGTCGACACATTAAATGCTTTAGAGCTCAGAAAAATAGACAAACCTGCAGCAACGCTGACAATCCAGTGGTTCCACCTGACATTTAAATGGAAACTAAGTCAGACAGTTCATCAGGGCGATATTTAAATAATTAAATCAAAAACACTAAGATGTTTAAAAAGAGGCACGTCTGTGGAGAACAGAGCAGTTGTTTGTGTCGGTGTGTGTTACGGGCGGTGCCTTTTTCAGCACAACCCCAGAGGTGAAGTGGATTTGAAAGCTAACCTGTCTCTCAATTAGCATAAAAACACTTTTACATTTCAGTTCAGTTCATTTCTAAAGCGCCAAGTCACAACAGAAGTCATCTCAGGGCACTGAACAGAAACATTCACATACGTTATAAATGCCAGTTAGTAAAGTTATGGAGGAAGGAAGCCAGCAGACGCACTGAGTCTTGATTTCATCGCGGTCCCCCATCCTGAGCAAGCACAAAGGCAACAGTGGAAAGGAAAAACTCCCTCATAACAGGAAGAAACCTCCAGTCACTAACTAGTCACTAACATTATCAACAGAGACCAGCTGATCGCCATCTGCTCAGCAGCTGTTAACCAACGGTCACAATCAAATCACTAACTAGTTGCCAACAGTCAACTCCTCATCACCAACAGATCACCAGATATCACCCTGCAATAGATCACAGTGTTTCCAGAGCTCTGATTGGTCAGTCCTGACGGTCAGGATCACGTCGTCCAGATGTGAACGCGAGCAGCGCTGTGAAACACAAACATCTGCTCGTAGATCATCCAGGTTGGTTAGAGATGAACGAGCAAACATCCGTGTCTGCATGCAGATGATTCATGACCATTTACATGTTTTAAGAAGTTTCTTGTTAACGTTGTAAACTGTGTCTGTGGTTGAAAGATAAACTTAATGACAGCTGGATGTTGTGTTTGATCAGCAACAGCTGTAAATAAAAAAATGACTACATGTCTTTGTTCTCCAACTTCATGTTTTCTTCACTAAAACGGTTTAAGTTTATGAGTGACATTTGTAATAAGTTCATTGATTATTTGCAATTGTGCTGTTGATTAATGTTGAATAAAAGATAAATGACCAGATTAACAATGTATTTATTTATTGACCTGATTATTTCTCTAAATTCCTCAATAATAAAGAAAATGTTTCAGTCGTCATTTCTCCCTTTAAATGATTTTTAGAGTTTTATATTGTTTGGTGAAATTTGTTGCACATGCAGCTAAATTTGGCTGTAGTGCCACAAAATGTGCCAGAATCCTCTTTAATATTCTGATTTTGGTCGCACAAGACGTGATCCGTGTTTTTAACGTGTGTATTTCTCCACACCTCTCCTTCACACAAAACATTTCTGATAACTTGTTGAACAACTTAAATAAGTTTGTCAAAGCTGAAGCCTGATCTTCATCCCACCCTGATCACTTTGTTTAGTTCAATGTTCTAATGTTGCATTGAGATGAGAACGATGAATCATGCACGTCATGCATTTATCTCTTTTTCAGTCTCCGTCCTCTGTTATCACTCGACGTGTCCGTGAACTGGTCCGCCAGTAAAAACTCTGAGAATCCAATCAAGTCGTGAAGAGCTGCTCCAACCCATGCTCTTTTCATCAGAGTGATGACTCCATGAGACGACGTTTTGTGTTTTTCTGGCATTCACGAGTCGTGTGAAGGAGAAGAGGTCGTTCTGACTGGTTTCCACTAACAAGCTCTGAAGCTGCGTATGTGGAGAAGGAAACGAGCAGCGGAGAGGTTGATGTTTGGTCTGATCTGGTCTCAGCCCAGAAACAAAACCTCAAGTGGCTCTTCCCAAAGAGTGAATGCTGAATCAAGCATTTTATTCACCGTGTGGGATGTTACCTGACATGATTGTTCTGGTGATACTGGGGGGGGGGGGGGGGTGTGGGGTTGTAAACGCCATCAGAGCGAGTGAAGTGCCGTCAGAGGAAAACTGTGACAGCGGAGAGGCTCTTTGTTGTTTCTGTTTGACTGAAGTGTTGTGGTGTCAAACCCTCAAACCGTTGTCATTTCCTTTGTCCTTCTTTTAGATTTCAATTTAAAGGAACTCACGATGACGTAAGAAGCTAAACTTGCACAGTATTTTCACTACAATAAAGGTTAATGTGTCCTTGGAACATCGGTGGCCATGCTTGTTTACCTACACAGATCCTGCTCAGTCACGTGGATTCAGCAGATCGCTTCGTTTACATCAAGCGTGGACCCACGTTTCAATAAATCTGTAAAACTCCTGAATAAACTCTTTCAGCACCTTCTCATAATGTTTGAATTCATTGTTTTAAACAAGTAACTTTAAATTCAGTTGAATGTGGTTTAAATGTGTAATTTGTTGCCTAATGTTTTGTTTTTTTCAGGTTTGCATGCAGACTACTCTAACGTCTGTAGATTTTTATAATTGTCACATGCACTGATATGCACAGGGTCGTTTTGCTCTTTTGAAAGACAGTGACGTTGGTTTTTTTTTGTTTTTTTTTTTTTGCTTTTATCTGTGCAAAGTGAATTAAACACCACGTTGTGCGTTGAATTTTTTAGCCTTTTCTTCGTGGCCACATCTTCACCAACCTCCATGTGTTGTCTGTGATGTCTCGGACGCAGGGATTTAGGACTTCTCCGTGTTTCAGTGTGAAAAAGGTTCCTGCAGCGTGGATGTTGTACGTGGACGTGTGCTGAAAACATACACCCTGTTGTTTCCTGTCAGCTGCTTGGAGCTGATTAATCCTTCTGTCCGCCTTCTCCGCCCGCCGACCCGCCGTCTGTCTTGGCCGAGTCGGACTCGGCGGTGACCCTGGAGCCGCTCGCCGGCGATGCAGCGCTGTGCAGGCTGCCATCAGGGGTGGCAGCTGCAGCCGAGCGGGGATGGGAGGCAGGGCTGGCACTCAGAACAGAGTCCGGGGTCCGCACGGCGCTGAGGTCGCCGTCGAGGACCGCAGCGGCTTCCAGGCTGTCGGAGAGCGCTCCGTTTGTCACGGCTGGAGGGGAGGCGGCGTTCAGGAGGGGCTTGTGGGAGGCGTAGGTCATCACGGCTTCAGTGTCGCTGTCCTGAGGGAAACCAGAGTGGCTGAACTCCACGCCAGAGTCGTTCATTTCCAGGAAGCTGTCGGAGGGCAGAGTCTGGTACCGGCCTGGTTTGGACACTTCAAGGCCCTTCAGGGAGCGAGAGACAGAGAGGAGGTGACAATATGGAGGATGAAGAAAGAGGGAGTTAGGAAGCAGGTGAAGAGAAAGGGAAGGAAAAGAAGGTCATAAAAAAAAAACAAATGTAAATTATTTATGTGCAGAACGCAGGGATTTTATTTATAGATGTTCTCTGCAGCCAAGACTTCCCTTTTCACACAGACACAACAGAAGAATACGAAAATAATATAAAATATATGAAAATAATATAAAATATATGAAAATAATATAAAATATATGAAAATAATATAAAATACTGCATATGAAAATAATTTAAAATATATGAAAATAATATAAAATACTGTATATGAAAATAATTTAAAATACTGTACTGTACAGTATATGAAAATAACATGAAATATATGAAACTAAATCTACAGATGAGAAGATTCACGTGTTTGGAGTTATTTTTCATTATTCAGAGAAGACAACTTTAAACAACAGAAACTAAAGGAAACATTTGCTGCTGCGTCTTTATCGTGTATCATTTATTAATCGTGAGTTGCTATTTTTAAACAAGGTTTGTTTGTGAGCAGCCATGTTTTTAATTGGGTGGTAAATAATTGATCTGAACTGAACTGCACTGAACGTTGAATCAGAACTCATATTGTGATTAAAGGTTTAATTGAAACGCATCAGTTTTTACTGTCCAAGTGTCTTTGATGATGTCCAGTGTCTCGTCCACAGACCAGTAAACATGTAGAAACAAACCAGTGAGCAGTTTTCCACAGCAGAGCTTTGTTCAGTAGAAGGTACAAATAAGAACGCCGCTGCAGTTGATGCTGGTCGTCAAAGTGAAAATGGCACGACTCTAATCAGCGGCTCCGAGCGCTCCCTGAACCTTTGACCCCGCCTGCTGCTGCTCGTCCCTCAGTTTGACAAAAGGTCCGTCGTATAAACTTTAATCCACTTCAGGGCTGCGAGTGGCGTCTGAGGTTGATTGCTTTTTAATTACTCTCGACTCTTTGGCGGCACTAAGCTGCAGGTGGTTTGTGCTGAGCCATCGCAGGATGATCCACCGCTGCACCGTCTTTACTTTGGTTTCACTGATTTATTTCTAGATGTTTCTCAGTTTTTAAATCTGGTTTTGAACATAACGCTGTGTCTTACTGGTCTCATATAGTGAAGATGAGGACAAATCACAACTTAATGTGAAACATATCACCCATTTTATCCAGTTTAATGTTAAAGGTTTGTTGAATAATCTCTAATCTCAAACGTGGGATTATTTTACTCTTCTATGATCTGAGTTGGTACCAGAGTGACTGAGAAACATTTAGTCTTTCTATAGTCGAACGATTTACAGACACAGCCTGATGTTTCTGAGTGAAACACGACTTCAGGAGGTTTAACAGAAAACATCTAAATAAATTACTTGTTTCATCATGAGATCAAAGACGACGAGAAGATGCACAAAATACCAACAAATAACTCATAATCCATTAATCAGAAGGATACATCCAACCATTTAATCATACATCCATCTGTCCATCCAACCATTCAATCATACATCCATCTGTCCATCTGTCCATCCAACCATTCAATCATACTGTATCCAGCTGTCCATCCATACATTTGTTCATCCAACCACCCATCCATCATCCATTCATGCATCTATCCACCTGTCCATCCAACCACCCATCCATCATCCATCTGTCCATCCAACAATCCATCCATCCATACAACCACCCAATCATACATCATCTGTCCATCCAACCATCCATCCAACTATCCATCCATCCATCCCTCTGTCCATCCATCCCTCTGTCCATCCATCCATCCCTCTTTCCATCCATCCATCCATCCATCCATCCATCTATCTGTATATCCATCTGTCCATCCATCAATTGATCCATCTGCACATCCATCCATCCATCCATCCATCCATCCATCCATCCATCCATCCATCCATCCATCCATCGATCCACCTGCACATCCATCCATCCTTGCAAACTCTAATAAACACCTAAACACAGTGAGCATTGCTCCTTAATTTAAGTGAAAATTCTTTATTCCTGTTACTTTAAAGTTAATCTGTGTCCGTCTTCTGCCTGACTTTAGAAAAAGCAACATTTTGACAGTCGGTTGTAATTTTTGAAGCCAGCTCGTACCTTAATGGTGACCTCTGTGCTCTCTGATGGTCTTTCACTTATCGACTGCATCAGGGACTCTTCAGTGAACCTGCTGTAAGCCTCGTGGACCACCTGCAAACACACACACACAAACAGACACACAAATAAAGAACATGTTGTTGTTGTCCTGCAACATCTCAGCAGCTCAGCTTTCACTCAGTGTGGACATTGGAAAGGACAGACACATGCATCACATTTAACAGCACAGACAGCTCCCACTGACAGATGCTACAGGAAACATCTATGAGGTTCTTTATGTCTTTAAGGTTAAAGTGGAGGTTGAGAGGAAACCGAGTCCAGAAATGTTCATCTGAACAAATTCACTGAAGGAAACTAAAACAGGAAACTAAACATTTATCTTTATAACTTTATTTTGCAACTTTTCAAAGCCTCGCTGCAAAGATTCTGGTAACTGTATGGACTAGAGGAAGAACATTTTAATTATTTTTCATTAAATGTGATTAAACATGCAATATTTTAATGCAGAACTGTATGAAAGTGTGGTAATATAAAATATGTCTGAAGATTTCTGAGCATCTTAGAATAAGAGTCAGTGATGCTGATCACTCGGGGAGTTAAAAACGGTCAAAATATTTAAAAAGAATTTAGTTTTGTTCAAGAACAATCTGCATTTCAGAATCAGGTGGTGGTAGGGTCATGGTTTGGGCCAGAACAACTGAGCAGCTGACGTTTCAGAGAATATTCACACACTTCTGCTGCAGCCTGAGGATATTTCTTATTAAGACTGGGGTGGATCTAAAGTCAGGTGAAGGATCGATTCGTGTTTCTGTCTCCGGGGTAAAGTCCTGCCGAGTTGCTGACTCCTCTCACACGAGCCGTTTGTGTTCGCAGATCTACGAGGAAATCCATACGAGCAGATCGATCCGGCGCGAGGGCAGCGGCCGTCGTCTCAACCTCCACCATCGATACAAAACACATCAAACTCCAACAGAACACGGAGGTGGAAGCACAAGTTGTGGAGTTTACAAAAGACACACAAACACACAAAAGACGAACAATAAATCATATAAAACAAGATGCTGCTTTAACGTTTTACACAAACTGTGGTCAGGAAGTCACATAACGACTTGTTTCAATTAACCTCAAATATTTACAAAATTAAAATATTTTAATTGATAATGTTCATATGTGAATCTAAAGCTTTGACAAATAAATTAAATTTAATATTACATTAAAAAGGATTAAAATAAAGTGTTTTGGTTGAGTAATTTTGAAGTAAATAAAAACAAGTATAAACTACAAAATATGCGAATGAGCTTCTAGATGTGGTTAATAAAAATTGTGTGTATCAATATTTGCTGAACAGATTATTTTACGAGATTTTTTTTCTTCTTGTTGTTTTGTATTTTGGAGTTGTTAGTCAGAAATAATAAAAGAATAATAAAAGCTTTTATTACAGTTTATTATAGTTTGTGTACTACAGATTAGAAAAATTACGCAGAATTATTCATTTTGTTATGTAGTTTGAAGAGTTATTAATTTTGTTATGTAGTTTGTGAATTACAGGT
>JARVLU010000583.1:26526790-26547921 GCA_031762415.1 Simpsonichthys santanae | reverse complement strand
TTGTATCTGATGAAACTGCTTTGTATCGGTTTTTTTTATAAAATGAATAAATAAACATCAAATCAAATCAAATCAAAATTACCGCCTAAATATTGTGTCAGGAAACATCACTGTCCATTAAAACAAACCAGTTGGAGCCAAATACACAAATTAAACAACTTGTTGTTTCAACAATCTCCTGTTTATTAAAGTTCATTTTGTTTCATTTCTCCCGACTAATAATTAATGTAAAATGATAAAACAGCATATTTTACATTACAGACTTTTAATTTGACTTTGTTTCTTTGCAACACTTAAAACTAGAAATAACGAACATTTAACACAAAAAAGAGACAAACACAAACACAACAATGACGACACACACACTGATTCTCCACAAAACAACAAATTAAAGATCGCACACACACACACATACACACGCACACATACACACACATGACAGAAACCCACACAGTTATTCTAAACATGGACCTCATGATTCCACATAACGACACACTGAAACAAGAAACGTGCGCTGAACTACTTGAACAAGATGTTTATTCTGGCTCAGAAGTTTGTTTGTTGTCAGTTGTTGTTGTTTATCAGCAGTAAAGGAAATTAGTTTTAATCATGTTGGGTGAAAAAGTTATAATAGTGTTTCTTTCTTCAATATAAATTTGCTGCTGAACAATAAAATCAACAACAAATTTACCATTAGATGCATACCCAGTTACATAACCAGTGCCAGATATCCATGTACCTGGTAAGTACCTGGTAAGTACCTGGTAAGTACCTGGTAAGTACCTGGTAAGTACCAAGTCTATTCCAGTTCCATGCCTGGCATGTACTCAGCAAGTACCAGTATAAGTGAATAAGTGGTGTATAAGTACTATATGCTGTCATCGTATGTTTCCATCCGATGATGAAATTAGTTCTCTGCATTTAACCCGTCACACCTGGGACACACCCAGGTGGAGCAGTGGGCAGGTGTTGAGTGCCCAGAGAGCAATTAGGGATTGGGTGTCTTGCTCAGAGACACCATGACCTGTGGGAATGGCTGAGAGTTGAACCTGGGACTTTCTGGTCGCAAGTCGGCTGCCCTACCTCTACCCCATCTCGGCCTCAGTATCATTTATTTGTACCGGGTACCCATCCTGTATGTACATACCAGTAAATAATACCATTCATGCACCAGGTATTTGTAAGTACCCAGTATATTGCAGGTAAGTATCCAGTATTCCTACCTGGTAAAAGGTCTACCAGCATTTACTCAAATTACATGCATTATATACCGGTAAGTGCTATGTACCTACCCCGTAAGTATCTGGAACATACTGGTGAGGATAATGTTTGCACCAGGTACACACTGGACATATCCCTGATATGAACCAAGTACATACTGGTAAATATCAAGTACACACCAGGTAAGTAAAGTACCCAGTGCCTACCAGGTAAGTACCTGGTACAGAATGGTGAGTACCATGATTGCACCAGGTACAACTCCCTGATATGAACCAAGTACATACTGGTAAATATCAAGTACACACCAGGTAAGTACCCAGTATTCCTACCTGGTAAGATATATACCAGCATTTACTCAGAATGCAACCACTACATACCAGTAAGTACCATGTACCTACCCAGTATATTGATTTAGTATATCATTGTTTCTAACTGTATTTCGTGTTTTTTATGCTTTTATTCCTGATGCTGTAAAATCTTATTAATATTTGATGCTGTGATCTTTTTTTGTTAAGCACTTTGATAATAATTACTGTTTTAAATGTGCTATGTAAATAAATGTGACTTGACTTGACAGTAAGAATCTGGAACATACTGGTGAGTATCATGTTTGCACCGGTACATACTGGATATCTCCCAATATAAACCAAGTACATACTGGTAAATACCAAGTACACACCAGGTAAGTAAGATAAGATAGAACTAGCCAGTGCTACATAACCAGACTGGTTTGCACCAGGTACACACTTGATCTGTGCCCAGTAAGTGCTCAGTACCTACTTGGTACTTTCCGCCTGTTGTTTTATTTTTTATGTACTGTTACTCACAGCTGGAATCTGATCAACTCCTTTCTAGTAAAAGATACAGTTTGGTCTCATATCAGTGGTTAAATGTTGAGTTTTTAATCAAATAAAGCAGACATGTTGACTTTTAAAGCGCTGCACCTGCTTCAACCTCCTCTGATCAGCGTCATTTAGATTTTTACTGCTGCTTTTCTCTCACTCCCTGCCGCTCGTGTGTTTGTGTCCTGAACGCTGGTGGAGCAAATCAAAGATGGCGCCTGCAGCAGCTCCGTCACATGAACCCTGACGGCTCTGTTTGAGTCCCGCACTTTGTTTTGCCAGATCTGCTTGAGGTAATTTATTGACTTTTTGTCAAATGAGGTCTTCAATCAGCCTCTGCTGGATCATCCCCACTGACGGCTGCCGTTTGTCTCGGCTCTGCAGGAGTCATTAGGTGCTCAATATCTTTAATGACTTCAGCTTATCTCAAACTGTTTCAAAGATACTGAACACACACACACACACACACACACACACACACGTTAAAACTGCAACCAGCACAATAAAACACGTTGATCAAGAAACTTTGTTTGATCCTTTAAATGTACAAAGAAGGAGGAAGAGGAGCAAACAGAGGAGGCCAGAACGCAGTTCTCTCACCGAGAAGAGGCGCCGTTTGAAGCTCCTTAAAGTTTGAAAAAGAGACGCAGCCCACATTTAACAGCGTTAGCCAAGAAGACATCAAGGCCTCACAACATCTACGTCAAATTATTACACGTTGAACACACAAACAGAAGGAAATACAAGATGTACGCCTGAACTTTCACTTCAACCAATAAGATTTCTGATGGCATCACTGAGCCTTTTGATCATTTTAGTTTAAAATGAATTAAATTTAAGATAAACAGTTCATAGTGCAGGAGTGAGGCTGCACAACGAGTGAGAATTTAAAAAGCCTTAATTAGTCAGAAATTTATTAAGGGAGTAAAAACCAACCAAATTAATTAAACAGCATACAGGAGAAGATATAAAATATTAAAACTCATTGTCCAGCTCAACTTTGAGTTCATCGTATAAATCATGAACTCCATTCAGCTGCTCTGACTTCCTGTCTGTTCCTGAATCCGTTTAAAGATTTTACTGCTCACTTTTAAACATCTGAACGCTGCGACTACATTTATTATTCACTTTATTTAATCATGTCAGACATCAACTATTTCCTCTTAGATGTTTTAAAATAAAAATTAAAGGCGGTCAGTGTTTTTCAGTGGTTGTTCCACGTCTGCAAAACATTTTTTTAAACCTTTCAATAAATGCATAATTTGCAATTCAGTCTCATGAAACTTGCTGGATTTAATGATGAGAGCTCTTACGTTTTGTAAATTCTGCATCATTTATTTAAAAAAATGGATCCCAGAATGACTGCGACCTGAAGTGCACCATCAATAACGTGAGTTTGTTTCGTTCCTGCAGACGATGGGTGGAATCTAATCATCTGTGAGAGGCGATCGCTCTTTCTGCGGCTGCCTTTGTTTACGGTGATCGAAGCTCCTGCCTGAAGAGTCGTGTCTGCAGATTTAATTATTCTGAAGGAACGTTTAGTGTGAAGGATGCAGGAGGAGCCGCTTCTTCAACCGACACTTAAAATGAAATAAACCTTCGCAGATAAGCTCCCGCTGACACAGAATTAGATCAAAATGTGGAGTTTTGATAGAAGAAAGCTTTAATCTTAGATTAAACGCATCAGAGTTTATTAAAATAAAGTCTTTATGGTATTCTGACACCCTGCAGCAGAACAAAATAACTTGAAATTTAATTATTTTTCTTTTATAGAAGGTTCAAAATAATCATAAATTCAGTTAGTGGTTGATTAAACTCAAGTCTTCTGAATCAGCTAATCAGCCAGAATAAAAGGCGAGGGATTAATGAAAAGAAAATAATTATTTTTATTCACAATTTAACTGTAAAAAGGAGAAACAGGTTGATGAGGTTGAAAAGGCTTTTATGTACCATTATATAAAGAACAAGCCCTCAATCTGAATGTTCAGAATAATAATCAGGAATTAGGAAGTGAGCAGCGAGAAAATTAAATGTTTTCTGGTGGGAGGAAAAATAAATAAATTCATGTTAATTTGTTTAATCACAACTCAGAGAGCAGAGACAAGCTGCAGGTTCAGGAACTGTTTCATGGACGCAAGAAAAAGCAGCTCTGCTGGTTTGAGAGTTTTTAAACAGATTTAGAGACTCGACATCGTCTGTCAGAGCTTTTACATCCTCACCATCACACAGCTGATGTCCAGGAATATTTCTAAACCCAGATAAAGAAATAATAAACAGCTGTGATGAAGTTCCAGATCTGTGGAACAGCCTATGAGAGATTTAATTACATCAAATCAAAATATGAAAATTCATTTATTCTCATTTTTTTGCCCTTTTTAGGTTAAATATGAATTTTTTTATTGTCCAAACTCAGTTTATTTAATTTAATTTTGCATTATTGGAAATGTCAGATCACGTTTATTGCTAATTTTATCATTATTAGTTCAAAGTTTATACTTTGTACAGCATTTTTTGGGCAGTTGACTGCATTGTTAAATGTGCTAATCCTCATGAGTCGTGCGTCACCTGATCTATTAGCCAATCAGACGCAGCGTGGAGCGGGTCATGATTTTATGTTCTCATGTAGCTGATAAGATCTCTGCAGTTTGTGAAACTGAAACCTGAGGACTTGTGCTTTAGATGAAAGATTAAAATTTGTCCGTCCTGAGTGATTACTGAGCCAAAACAACGCTCAGATGAATTTCTCTGATTTTTCTGTTCAGTGCGAGTCATTCTGGAGGTGAGATGATGTTTAAAAAACAATGTTCTCCTGGCTCCTCTTCAGACCTGCTGATCATATGATTGACTCATCGGGACAGACCTGTCAAACAGGAAGTGCCACAGCAGGAGCAGAGTCTTCTCCCGCCCCATGTGACCCGCCTCACTCCTCTACTCCGGCCTAAACACTCAGAGCCGTGTCTTATTTCCCTCCATCCCAGAGTAAGAATGCAGCTGGCTGTTACCTGTCTGAAAGCCTCGCCGTCTCCCTTGCCGGCCTGCTGAGCGATGAGCATCAGCTTCTTGCTCTTCTCGTTCCTCTTGTGAATTTTATAGAGGCAGGACAGCAGGCAGACCAGCAGCATGAAGGCGATGAGGCTCAGCAGGGACAAGATGGCAGCGGCCAGCGGCGGCAGCTTGTACGCTGCGAACACGAGAAACAAGCAGAAACAACGAGTCTTCACTGTAACAATGATGCTTCACAGCTCAAACACAGGACATGTCCTGTTTTAGTCTTTTCACAGACACAGCTGATCTAAATAAGACTTTAAACATCTAAATGAAAGGTTTTCAGTAAAATAATGCAGAGTAGACATTTTAAATCTGATCCATCGTGTTGTTTATTCAACTGGAACCTGATGCAAAATTCAACACGACCGTTCAGGCACAATAACAAACACGAAAGATGCTGATTCATTAGTGTGAACGCTGAGTCAGCATTAGCACGGCTGTTTTCCTGTTTTTATTTTTCACGTGCACTTACAACTTCTGAACACTTTGTGCTATTTTAGCTGTTCCCATATCAAAACATTCAGCTCACTCAGGGTACAGGTGATGTGACCTCTGTTTTTTTTAATATACTTTTATTTAAGCATATTTTCATCATGTCAATTCATTAAGGTCTCTTAAATCCATCCCCTAAAGAATGTTCTCTTTAAAATCTTCTTCAGCCACTGGCTGTATGTGTTCTTATGCTATTTTACCACACCGTTTTATTTATTGAGCACTTAGCGACAAGGTCAACCTTGATAATTTTAGCTACCCTTTTGCTACTTTTAGCTAGCCTTTAGCTACTTTTATCTAGCCTTTGATACTTTTAGCTAGCCTTTTATTACTTTTAGCTTATATATAGACTTTTGCTATTTTTAGTTAGCTTTTAATATCTTTAGCTAGCCTTTGATACATTTTGCAGACATTTTGTTACTTTTAGCTTATATCTAACCTTTTGCTACTTTTAGCCTTTACCTAACCTTTTGCTACTTTTAGCTAGCCTTTGCTACTTTTAGCTTTTAGCTACCCTTTTGCTACTTTTGGCTTTTAGCTGCCCTTTTACTACTTGCTTGCCTGTTGTTACTTATAGCTGCTACTGTCCCCGCAACTTGCCTCTGGAACAAGCCGAATGGATGCAAAGCATTTCATAACTTTTAGCTATTGTTTTGATATTTTTTAGCTTTTCTTTACTTTTTGATATTCGCTAGCTTTTTGCTACTTTTAGTGTTTAGCTAGCATGGTGCTACTTTTGGCTTTTAGCGGTTATATTCATTTTAATTTAGCAACTTTCAGTAAAGTCGTTCAGCACTCAGCATTCATTTTGCATATTTGCAGGAAATGTAAATTCTTCGGTTTTGTTTGTAATAAAACAAAGTTTAAATAATTTACTGCTGAAGCTCCATAAGGAGGTGCGATTTCAACACCTGACAGTCACATGACTTTTACGCCTGCCTCTGTGTTTCTATCTCTAAAATCCTGTTTTAAAATCTGCACGACGAGGCTGCGATCAGAGGAAGATGTTTAAAAAAAAAACGACAGGAGAGGAGGTTTGTGAAATGACAAAATAACAAGGAATTATGAAATAAACTGTTTGGTTCAGTCTTTGTAAACTCATAACCTCTGAACCTGTAAAGTCTAGTTTTTACCATTTATACCCGTGATGTCCCTGAGAGCAGAATATTAGAACCTGTCAGCTGATAGAAGGACACAGACACAGAAGCATATTTAGATTAAAGGCCTCCATTTTTCTGGAAAACAGTTTCTTACAGGAACTCCGAACAGCTCTGAGGGAAATACTAAAATTATTTCTGTTTTAATTCTAGTTATCGTCGTGTTGGACTGTAAAACCTTTAATTTGTCGGTCTCTGAACTCAAAACATTTAAAAAAAAAAAAGCTTTTACTAAACTGAAAAGTTTTACAGTAAATAAAAACTAAAAGTCTTGTTTGCCTAAAAGGACTCAAGTTAGACTCAGGTTCATGTAATATTGTAATAAATAAATAAAAACAGCATGATTCTTACGTTCCACGTTTATGTAGACATGAGCCACAGGAAACCCAGCCAGGTCCGTCATTCTGAAGACGCCCACGTCGGCCGTTTGGACCTGCTTCATGGTGAGTTCTGACCCCTCCACAGTCAGCCTGCCCTCCAGCTGAGGGTCCAGAGGTGAGACCAGAACCCCCTGGTCCACGACGACCCGGTCCTGACTGTCTGATTTGGGCCTGTAGACGATGTTCAGGTTGGAGTAATCCAGGAAGAGTTTCATCTTCAGGTTCTCTCCGTAGGAAAGCTGCAGAAACTTCTGGTGATCTGGAAGAGAAGAGACAGACAGATGGTTTTCTGCAGGAGGTTCTTTAATACAGAGATGAAGCTAGCAGTTTATGATGTAAGTCAACATGGAGCTACTGGTGCAGAACGATGCACAGAAATGATCTTTGAGCATCTAGAACCATCTGAAGTTTCCAGCATCATGTGGGAAATGAGATGATTGTGTTGCTTTGTCCAACGGAGGTAAAACAACAACAACACAGTGTTTCAGTCTCATCCTGCATATATATTATAATAATGGCATTCCCAGTGGAGTATTAATGGAATATAACTTGTTATTTTAGACTAAACCCTCACACTGTGATTATCCTTTCAGTGAGTCTCTTTGTCTCAACAGAGACGCTGAGCTCCTCTGACAAAGAACTGGACATTTGATGCCTAATGTGTTTTCTACAAATTAAACTAAAAGCTGCTGAATTCCCAAGAGGATGAGTTATGATTAAATGAGTCATCATTTGTGTGAATCTGTCCAAAATTTGATTTGGCTGAAAGTCATCCACACAAATAAAATTGAACACTTCTGAGGGGCCAGACTGAAAATATATTAAATCATCCAGGTCACATGACGCTATCAATAAACACCTTTTAATATAAACAACAACAACAAAACAAAAAAAAGAAAACGTTCTGAGATCAGATGTTCTGATGAGCAGATCAAATGATCAGATCAGATGTTCTGATGATCAGATCAAATGTTCTGATGATCAGATCAAATGATCAGATCAGATGTTCTGATGATCAGATCAAATGTTCTGATGATCAGATCAAATGATCAGATCAAATGTTCTGATGATCAGATCAAATGTTCTGATGAGCAGATCAGATGTTCTGATGATCAGATCAAATGTTCTGATGATCAGATCAAATGATCAGATCAAATGTTCTGTCGATCAGATCAAATGTTCTGTCGATCAGATCAAATGTTCTGATGAGCAGATCAGGTTCTGCAGCCCAGATCGTCTCCTCACCTCTGACGTTCAGGCAGTTCCTCATCCTGGTGTGTCCGTCTCTGTCCAACACGGTGAAGCTTCCTTCATCCGTCATCCTGACCGAGTGCAGAGAGATCTGCCTCTCCGACACCCTGAGGCGCCCCACGTAGTCCTCCCCCTGCACCGTGGACCCGTTGTACAGAACCACGATCGGGGCCTCGGAGAGGTCAGTCTGATTGACTCTAACCAGACTGGAACTGGAAACCAGAAACTCAAGGTAAAAACGGACCTCAGGGCTCCTTCTTTAGCCCACAGAACATTTTATTTCTGATCTGACACCAAACAGAGCAGCAGCGTTCGTTTCTGTGAAAAAAAAAAAAAATCACTCAGGTTTTATGATTTTTACCTGAACTCCAGGGTGATGGGTCCCTCGATGTGGTTCAGGTGGATGTTGAACGTTTCTCCATATTTCACCACCTGCTCCAACGCACAGTCTGACGGTCGTCAGCACAAACAAAGTTTATTTATTTACTGCTCAGATGAGAGCTTCACAATAAAACATGCAAACAGTAAAAATACAAACAAGTGTTTAAATTAAAAACTGATGATTAAAAAATTAAAGTATGATAACAAAAAAAATATTGAATAAAAGAAAGTGTAAATATAAGACTTTAGCTGCTTTTAACAGTAAATATAAGACTTTAGCTGCTTTTAACAGTAAATATAAGACTAGCTGTTTTTAACAGTAAATATGACTTTAGCTGCTTTTAACAGTAAATATGACTTTAGCTGCTTGTAACAGTAAATATAAGACTTTAGCTGCTTGTAACAGTAAAACATAGTTAATAATAAACTTTTATCTGCAAAACACAAATCTGCAGTAAGATGAAAGGTCAAATCTGAAGGTCAAATCTGAGTGATTAAACAATTTGTAATTTTGTTGTGAGGTTTCTGGGTTTGGTCCTGTCTTCTCTGTATCCTCATGTTTCTTGCACCCCCAGTGTTCCCCCCTCCTTGTGGTACAGCTCCTGTCTCACCTGTGTCTCACCTGTGTCTCACCTGTGTCTCACCTGTGTCTCACCTGTGTCTCACCTGTGTCGAACTCTAACCACTCCAGGTGTTTGTCATTCTGTCTCGTTAGTGTCTGTATAAAGTCATTCAACCTTAACCCCACTGAGTCAGTGTCTCTGTGTTCCTCCTTTGTCCGTACATTGTCCTTTAAGGCGTCATGTTCTGTCTCCCTCCTCGTCTCCTCGTCTATAACTAAGTTTTGCTGTAAGCTTTTGTTTTGTGCTGTTTAAATAAATTATTTACTTTTTAATTCAGTCTCCAGTGTCTGCATGCACTTATTTTAACCTTAAATCAGCAGAATTGTGATATTTGGAACAAAAGCCAGTTTAAAGTTTTATTATTCTTCGAAATAACATTTCAAATTAAAATAAGGCCAAAAATATATTATTGTGTGTTTATTTGAGATAAAAGACCAAATGTAATATTTATTTGATCATTAAACAAAATTAGTGAATGCTTATCTTGTGACACCTGTATGTTCAGTGCACGTTTGACATAATTAAAAGTTTATAAGAACATTAAAGATTAAACTTGAAGACGTTTTCCTCCCTGAATGCTCCGCAGCAGGACACCCACCCCTGACGGTGAGGACGAGCTGTCTGCTGGAGTTCCTGCTGTCTCTGATGACGTACAGACCCTCGTCTTCCTCCTGCACGTCCTTCAGCACCAGGTCGCCCAGAGCGTTGAGGTCAGCCTTGGCCCGGTTGGTCAGCCGCCCCGCCCGCAGCAGCGGCGCCTCGTAGGTCCGGTTGGTCCTGGGCCTGAACACCACCTCAGACTGGTTCTGGGACAAGATGTCCACGTGAACGTCCTCGCCGAAGAAGGCCGTCCTGCTCTCCGTTTTAACTGGGAAGAAAATACAATTGATTAATCTTCTAAATTAAAACAATTTTAACAGGTGAATTATGTTCCATTGAGCATTTTTACCTTTCAAAGATGCTGACACAACTGTGAGGAAATATAATAATAATAAAAAAATTATTTAGTTTGAACTTTCTCAGAAAGGATAAAAACATTTGAAATGTAAATAACAGCTAAAAAAAGGCTGATTATATTATATTATTTATAAGAAATCAAATAAAAGGACATTAAAACATAATTTAGATTTTCTGCAGATGTTTTTACAGACAATTAAAGTTTTAAATATTAATTCATCAGAACTTTCTCCCAAATGACTGATTATTTTTGTGCTTACCGGAGCAGAACACGACGCCAAGAACTGCAACTACTTTCATCTTGATCTGCTTTCTCTGCAAAAAACTAACAATTAGCAACAAATAAACATTTTTTTAGCATCATAAAGGTCCAAAACCAGCAGAATAGTTCTGCTTCATGGGATATTAATGAAGTTGCATAACGCTGGGTTCTGTGGTTTAATTGGGTTTAAATGAAAAAGGCCGTTAGTGCTGCAGAAGCATTAATGTCACGTTCAATTTGTGCAAAAGTTTACAGCTTTAATGCTGCCAACACTCTGCGGCAGGAAAATCTATGGCGCTTTATGTCACGTTATTAAACCGGGTGGGGAAATAAAATGTCTTGAAGACGAGCGGGGGCAAAAACATTTTATGATGAGCTGACGGCAGCTTTTGTCTCCTGCAGAGACTAAACTTCCTCCACGCAGAGCACAGGGTCACACGCTGCAGTTAAAGACATTTAAGACAAGATTTAAAATGTCCATGTGTGTGGTGAGACACCCACGAGCCAGCAGACATGAGGACCTTTGACCTTTCTGCTCTGGGTTGAGGTGATTAAATAATAAAGTACAAGAGACTCAAAAAGACAGCTGTGAAGTTTCCTCATGAAAAGATCTGATTATTTTATTATATTTATTAGAAAATCATATAAAAACTGATCCAAGAAAATACAAGTTTAAAACAACCTAAAGCCAAAGATCCATTCTTCTCAAACACAAGATTTTTTTATAATTTAATTTAATTTCTCAACGTTTTTAACGTCAAAGATTTGCTTCAGCTGAAATTTTTAAAATATAATGTTTAAATCTGTTTGTTCTTGATGTCTGATGGAGCGCAGTGTTTATAGAAACTTTTATTTTTATTATTTTTCATGTTAGCTGTAACATCTGGACGGTTTTTAAGGTGCTTCAGGCGTTAAAAGACTCAAAGTGTGGAAATAAAACACTACATTAAAAATTATGCTGCATTTTACTTCCTCAGATGAGACGTCACTGTTTTTAAATCTATTTTCTGAAACATCGCATTATCTCACGATGTTCTCCGTCCACCAGCAGGAAACAGACCTCCTCACATTCTCTGCTCATTTATGTCTCGAGAAGAACGTTAGAATACATTTAATGTTCTTCAGCGTCATTAGATGATCTTCTTGTTGAAGCTGAACTCAAGCAGAACTTTGTTTGATGAGAAAATGAGAGCTGATTATAGAAATGTGCACATGTTTAAAACACTAATAAATGTGATATTCAAAGGAAATCAGCTTAAAGAATTTAATCAGCAGGAAGTTCAGAGAGACAAGATGAAGTAAACATGAAGAGCTGATGCTGTTTGCATGTATTTATTTTTAAATGAGGCTGAATTATGGATGTATTTCACTTAATAAACATCATTTCTGCAGAAACATATTTTAAAAACACAAAGCTGCACGTGTTGTCGTCTCAGGAAGTCCACCTGTGTGAACAGGGTCGTGGTCCTCCTGTCTCCTGTCAGAACAGATGACGGGACAGAGCAGCTGTCTCTAAACAGGTTGTGGTCCTGTTAGAAAGATGACGGGACAGAGTTGACAGCTGTCCAGATGTCTCCTCGAGGTGAGGAGGTCACATCTTTCTGCTTGAGCATCACTCCTCCCTGAACGACGAGTTTAAAAGCTTCTCTCCTCTTCCTCACAAGCAGCAGCAGTGAAACATCGTGTCTCCCTCCTCCTGTTACACTCTCATCTTTCTTATCTCCTCTGCTCCTGCAGCTTCATCCTCCCACACCTTCTTCCAGGTGGTAATTATCCTCCTGAGCCCTTCAGTCAGTCTGAGACCTTCAATCTGCTGATGGGCTCGACTAAAACATCCTCCTCGCGTTAAAGGTGCTCGTTGCAACATCAAAACTAAAAATGTAAGCTAGGACTCTATCGAACAGTTTGAAGAAGTTTCCTGATGTTTTGATGTGACATCTCCATCTGTGACGCTCTGAACGCAGGTCCACACTCAGTGTAAACAAACACGACTTCATCTGCAGGTTTTACTCAACTCAACAGATCTGAGCATAAAAATGCACCAGTAATTGTCTGTTGACCTATGTTCAGTCACTTCGGCTGTTTTAAGGTAAACACACGTGGTAGCATGCAGTTAGCATGTTTACGGTCATACCACCCTGAACACGCCCGATCTCATCTGATCTCTGAAGCAAAGCAGGGTCAGGCCTGGTTAGCACTTGGACGGGAGACCACCTGAATAGCAGGTGCTGTGAGCTCTGGTGGGGAGCGGTGGTGCAGAGGTTAGAGAAGGTGGGCCTGTGATCAAAAGGTCGCCAGTTTAACTCCCTGGGCCCTGGAGCAAGGCTCTAAACCCACACCATCTGCTCCCCTGGGCGCTCTAGCTGGCAGCTCTCTGCTCCACACAGAGGGCTGTGGTAGCTCAGTGGTCTGTGGTTACGTCAGGAAGGACATCCGGTGTAAAAACAGTCACCAGGACTTTGTGTGAGTTAGTTCACTGAGGTGACACCTGAAGAAGGAGCAGCCGAAAGAAGAAAAAGAGGTACAGCTGGCAGCATGAAGTGTCTAACAAAGATTTAATTTGAAGAGACACAACTTAGTCAAACAGCTCCTAAACTACATGAAACAGAACATTTGAAAGTGCTTACTCCGGTAGTTTTTCACATAAGCACTTTTGAAACAAATCGTTCTTCCAGAAACATCTTTTTAATTAAAGGACGTCCATCTGCATCTTTTGTTGGTTCATGCTCGTTTTCTTTTGTTCGGTCGCACCGAGCGATTTAATCCATCTTCATCGCTGCAGCTGATCTGAGCAGTTTCACAGAATATTCAGCTTGTTTCATGAAAACGAGCTGGTCCACAGAAATCTCAGGACTTTCTTTGCACCTCCTTCTTTTCCTCCTTCCCTCCGGCAGGAGCAGCTGAGGGCGTGTTGTGACGGCAGGAGTCAGGAGGTGAAGGATGGAGGAAATGAGAGGAGAGCATGAATGAAGAATGCAAGGTTGCAATTTTCCCTGTTCAGGATCAGAGCACGCTCGGTTTGTCTCCGATGTTCAGCTGATGTTCAGCTGAAGCTGCGTGAACAGAAACGAGCTGAACTTCAGCTGCGTGGAGAAGATTTGAGCAATAAAACGTGATTTAGCTTCAATCAGAATCACTAATTGATCCCTGGAGTAATTATTAACGCTGTGAGTCTTTGTGAAGTCTTTTAGCTCTTCATGACTGCTGGAAGTGACAAGTCAGCAGCTTTAATGAGACTTGCTGCACCGCATGAAGGTGTCCACCAGGGTGGAGCAGAAAACCCCATCCAGGCAGAGGTGGGGGTGGTGGGGGGGTTATACACGAACATCCACCCAGACTGGAGATAAAACGTGCACATCTGACATCATGCTTCAAGGCTATTGATTTAAATTAATGTAACTGAAATAAATGAGTATTTTACAGATTTAACTGACACATTAACCCCTTGTGTGAGCAGCGTGGGGATTCCTGCCTTATTGTTATGAAATACTGCTATTTTTAGTTACATTTAAAGTTTTATTTCTGGTTTTTAACCCCTAATTGTCTCATTTTGCGTGTGTGGAAATTCCCACGCGGGTTCCACGCCCAGAACCGACAAATACCCAAAACCAGCAAAGAAAAGCTGCAGGATTTAACCCACTGCCTCCCTGTGCCGAGAGCAGCTCGTTATTAAAAATGTATAAATTTACCTTTTGAAGCTCGAGACCAGAAACAGAGGACAGGGAGGTGCTAACCGCTGGTTTATCAAATTATTTAATGGTCTCTCCTCCTCCCACCAACAGCCAACAGCAGACTTCAGCGCGAGGAAGATCCCGAGAAGATGAAGACTTCGGCCGATGTCGGGTGTGAGGAGGCTGAGTTCGGCTCCGATCGGAAAACTTCGGTAAAAAGCGTCGGGTCTGGCTCGGAGCCACAAGAAGCTGCAGGACCAGATCCTCTGGACCCCAGATGGACTTTTATAGTTTGTTTTTCCTGGTTCTGTTTCAGCAATTCATGAAAACATTCAGCTCATTCAGGAGAGGAGTGCCGTGACTTTTAATTTGTATTTTCAAACATTTAACTTTATTTAGGCTAGAAATACCACCCCCCCCCCACCACCACAGAAATTCATACAGATCTGTCCAGTTCTTAAAACATCAATGTTCTCTTTAAATCTGTTTCACAATCTCTTGTCTTCTTATCCTGATTTTAGCAGCTGTTGTGCTACTTGTAGCTTTTAGCTACTGTTCTACTACTTTTAGTAAATTAGCATCCTACTAATTTTTAGCTTTTAGCTGGTTCTCCAGTTTTAATTTTAATAGCTTAAAATGTTTGCTACTTTTAGTTTTTAGCTACTGTTCTGCTACTTTAGCATTTAACTAATTAGCATTCTACTAATTTTAGCTTTTAGCTACTGGTGCTCCACTTTTAATTTTAAGCTTGCTATTTGCTACTTTTAGCTACTGTTCTGCTACTTATAGCTAGCCTTTAATGGCCTTACTTTTAGGACTTTGGTATCGTTCTGCAAATGTTTAATTTTGTGCTCAGCAGTGAAACTTTTAATGTTGTGATGTTTATTTTGTTTTCTACATTTATAGACTTTAGCTATCATTTAGCATTTCTCTTTCAGCTACCATTTGGCCATTTTCAACTTTTAGTCTGTTGAAAATTTTAGCTGCTATTCTGATACTTTTAGCTGTTTAACCTTTAACAACTCTCAGCTTCTTTATAGCCTTTTGCTTCTTTTAGCTACTGTTCTGCCACATTTAGCCTATTGTTGCTTTTAGCTTCTAGCTATCATTTTGCTATACTTAGCTTTTAGCTAGTGTTTTGTTAACTTTGGCTTTTAGCTAACATTTTGCATCTGAGCTTTTTTTCTAACGTTCTGCTTGTTTAGTTTTAACAGCTGAGTTTCATCAGTCTTACAGAAAAAAATATCTAGTTTTTTTAAGTTCATATTTTTGTTCAAAGATGAAGGAATGCTCAGAATATTACAAAATATTAATTTATTTTTCTGTTTATCATTTAAGCTGCAGCTCTTCACCATCCTTCAGCTCAAACCCTCATACATCTGATCTCGTGCAGCAACTCACCTCAGAGCCGTTTGTTTATTTATTAGATGAATATTGATAAACTGCAGTGATTTCATATCGATTAACAGACATGTATTTAATCTGACGTCTGATTTAAGTTTGTAGTTATGTCACTGTATTGATAAAACAACTTGGAAAGAAAAATGTTGCAGATCAGAGGTGCTGTCTCAGTTAATGGGATAATAAAGAATAAATAAATCATATTCACCTCTCAGCTGATGTTTGTTTTGAAGGTGAAACACTTTGATAAATTTATTTCCACAATGCAACAGTTAGAAAAAAATAGCATTCAAGTGTTTTAAAATATCAAATATTTGTAAAAATACGCAACAATTTCAAACTATTCTCAGCTCCTGAATGCATCGTGTGCTGTGTTAATATAAAAACTGAAACTCTGGCACAACAATTTCCTGGGGGATCAATAAAGTTCTAATTTATCTTAAAATCAGTGGATAAAGTCAATAAATGTCATTTCTTAAGCATTGATTTTTGTCTTTTGTGATTAATAAAGTATTGATCCAATTTAAAGTTTCTACTTTCAAACACTTTGTCCAACTAAAGATTTCTTCTTCTTTCTGCTCCTTTCATTTTATCCTATTTTTGTATTCTTGTATCTGATGAAACTGCTTTGTATCGTTTTTTTTTTTAAATGAATAAATAAACATCAAATCAAATCAAATCAAAACTTTCTGGTCTGATTTAAATACAGATGAGGCAAAAAATAAATCATTTTATGGAAAGTTTTTGTGAAATAATTGTGTTTAAGCATGTTTATATTAAATGTCAGATTCATAAAAGCAGCAGCTACAGTTTCTCGTCACACGGACTCGATAATAAACGACAAACAGATGAGTCATGAGAAGAAAGTTGTGCTGAAGCTGTAAAAAGAAAAGTTTTAATGGATCTCGACCACATCTGTTGTGATCGTCATTAGACTAATGGCTTCTCGAAGCGTTCACAAACAATAAAAGCTAATTATTAATAACGATGACAGAACAAGAAGCGTTTTTCAACCAAATGCTTTTTATTTCTCCCAAATGTTTCACTTCAGTCAACAGGATCCTAAACCAACAGGTTTCAACAACGAGGCGGCTCAGAGACTACACTTTTAGCAGAATCATGAAACGTTCACTTAGTCAGGAAAGTAAAAAATATAGAATCTGGATGAAACGTTGGATTCTTGTAAATAAATTAAAAAGAGAAAAACTGTAAACAGCATCTGAGACTTAACAGTAAACAGTTGACAACAAAAAGTCTGCAATGATTACATTAATAAAAATAATCTCAACACTGATGAGATTAAACATTTAATCTGAACGCACATCATTGCTGAACGTTTCCTCATAAATTAACCTGATTCTAAAACTCTCGTTTGTTTCTGATAAATCTGTTTCTCAGAGGAGGAAACGCCATGAAAATCATACGTTTGTCAGAAAATGAGAAGGTTTTGATGTTTAACAGAGACCAGAGAATGAAACTGATCTAAACAAGTGAAACATCTAAATCTTGGCACATGAATTTGGTGTTTGTAGTTTTCATTCCTTCATTTTAACTTTTGAATTCATAGTTTTGGTTCTTGACGCGTTTCTTTCCTTTAAGCGTCCTCCTCCGCCTCCTCGTCGAACTCGCCCTCCTCCTCGGCCGTGGCCTCCTGGTACTGCTGGTACTCGGACACCAGGTCGTTCATGTTGCTCTCGGCCTCGGTGAACTCCATCTCGTCCATGCCTTCGCCTGTGTACCAGTGCAGGAAGGCTTTGCGGCGGAACATGGCGGTGAACTGCTCCGAGATGCGTTTGAACAGCTCCTGGATGGCCGTGCTGTTCCCGATGAAGGTGACGGCCATCTTGAGGCCGCGCGGCGGGATGTCGCAGACGGCCGTCTTCACGTTGTTGGGGATCCACTCCACGAAGTAGCTGCTGTTCTTGTTCTGCACGTTCAGCATCTGCTCGTCCACCTCCTTCATGGACATGCGGCCTCGGAACACGGCGGCCACCGTCAGGTAGCGGCCGTGGCGGGGGTCGCACGCCGCCATCATGTTTTTGGCGTCGAACACCTGCTGGGTGAGCTCGGGCACGGTCAGGGCGCGGTACTGCTGGCTGCCCCGGCTCGTCAGGGGGGCGAAGCCCGGCATGAAGAAGTGCAGGCGGGGGAAGGGCACCATGTTGACGGCCAGCTTCCTCAGGTCGGCGTTCAGCTGCCCCGGGAAACGCAGGCAGGTGGTGACGCCGCTCATGGTGGCCGACACCAGGTGGTTCAGGTCTCCGTAGGTGGGCGTGGTCAGTTTGAGCGTGCGGAAGCAGATGTCGTAAAGAGCCTCGTTATCAATGCAGTACGTCTCGTCGGTGTTCTCCACCAGCTGGTGGACGGAGAGGGTGGCGTTGTACGGCTCCACGACGGTGTCCGACACCTGAAAGCCAGAAGAACATCAGAACGAGTTACAGAGCCGTGCAAAAGTCTTGATCCGGTCCAGTTCCTTTATATTTTACTTCTAAAAGAGATGGACTTTTTAAATCTTATCTTAAAACCTTTTTATTCAGGCAGGCTTTTCATACCTAGTGGCACTCTGGCATTTTTTATTTTTTATTATTTGTTTTTAAGTTTTGTATTGTGCAGCACTTAATGCACCTTTTGGCTGCTGCAAAGCGCTTTATAAATAAAAGATTGATTTTTACCTAAAGTTGTCACAAAGACAGTTTGTTCCTATTTCTTAGGTTGAATCTACAAAAAGTCCTGACACTGGGGTCCTACAGGAGAGTCGTTGTTCTTGTAGTGTTACCTTTGGGGAGGGGACCACGCTGAAGGTGTTCATGATGCGGTCGGGGTATTCCTCTCGGATCTTGCTGATGAGCAGCGTCCCCATCCCCGAGCCGGTGCCTCCCCCCAGGGAGTGCGTGAACTGGAAACCCTGCAGACACTCGCAGCTCTCCGCCTCCTTCCTGACCACGTCCAGGACCGAGTCCACAAGCTCCGCCCCTTCCGTGTAGTGACCTTTGGCCCAGTTGTTTCCAGCTCCGCTCTGACCTGAGAATATTAATAAAAAAAAAATGATTTAATTCAAGCTTAATTTATGATTATCTACTTTACAAATGGAGAAATATCTAAATAAGTCAACGCTGAAAACTTTTTTGAGACAAAACTTGAGTCTATGGACGTTTTTATGACCGGATCTGGAACACCATGTTGAGGTAATTTTATAGAATAAAATAAAAATAAAAAACTAAATGAGACCTTTTAATTGTAGCCCAAATACTTGCAAGGTTTATTAGAAAAAGTATACTTTAGATTATTTAGAGGAAGCATTACTATTATTATTATTATTACCGGTATTTGTTAATTTTTTAAAAATCCTCCTCACAGTACGGTATTCTGCTCTTACCAAACACAAAGTTGTCTGGTCTGAAGATTTGTCCAAAGGGTCCAGAGCGAACAGAGTCCATGGTGCCTGGTTCCAGATCAACAAGGATGGCTCTGGGAACATACTTCCCTCCTGCAAGCAAACAAACAAAATAACATCAAATTATGCAACAGCAACTTTATATTTTACAAAGTTTATCACCTGCAATCACAAACAAGAACGGAAAAAGCAAAAGCACATATCTGTTGGCAAGTCAGGATTTGATTACTGGAATTACAGCTGGTCTGTTATTTGTTCAAATGACTTTTAATCAATTATGTTATGGGAAAAAAAAATCAAATTTTGCTTATAAGATAAACACATGGCAAAAACATTAAATCCTTTACTGGAAAAAAAACATAAAAAAATAAAAATAATAATAATAAAAACCTGCATGTTTTTAAAATTATGTAACAATAACTAAAACGCCCTTTCATTTGTATGTAATATCAAAAGTGGCCACAAGGTGGAGCCAAACACTCAAATTTAGGAAAAGCATAATAAAAATTTACATTTAATACGGCTATCTCAATACAGTACAAAGTTTAACTGTAAGACGCATTTAACCGTTTTACATGTAAATAATACACAAAATTTTAGAAAGCAATAAAATAAAATAAATACAATGAAATTTATTCAGTTTTACTCTACTTGAGCTAAAAAATATGATGATGGAGACATCTATGCATGCATTGCACTTTATGTAGAAAAATATGTGGGGCTCTTTAAGTTAACTTTATGACTTGTGTGAGCAGCTGAGGCATTAAAGTATCCTACCTTCCTAAAATATAATTAGTTTGTACACCTGAGGCTGACATTTATTTATTTATGTTCACATCTGCTGAATGTTGTTCATTCAGGTTTGTTCTGCTGCAGGGGGTGGTTTTCTCCACAAGGAAGCTGAATATTCATCAAGTTAAACTCATATTTCAGAGTTTCAATCATCATCAAGTCATGATGAACTCACCCGTGGCTTCATTATAGTACACACTGATCCGGTCCAGCTGCAGGTCGCTGTCTCCATGGTAGGTTCCTGTTGGGTCGATGCCGTGCTCGTCACTGATCACCTCCCAGAACTGAACACACAAAACAGCAGAAACAGAAACTTTACGATTCAAAATTATATAATCTTATCACAAGACCTCCTGAAAACTGAGAACAAAGTGTCTTTAAAATCAGATTTCCTGTAAAAGTTTATTTCTGGACATCTGTAATTAGTATCAGTTGCCTCCAAACATCACAACAAGTAAAGTTCAAGTTGTATTTTATGGCTACTGATGAGGCCCATCTTGGAAATCACTGACCAGCTGGTGTCAGCAAAATAACCTCTCTGAATGTCAGCAAAATGAAGGAGATGATCGTGGATGTCAGGAAGCAGCGTGGAGGTCATCACTCAAACAACGCTGAGGTGGAGCAGGTGAGCAGCTTCAAGTTCCTCTGCGTTCACATCACTGAGGATCTGTCCTGGACTTTACAGACACTGTGGTCAAGATAGCCTGACAAAGACTCTACAGTACTTCTTAAGAAGACTAAAGAAGTTTGGTACAAACACCAGCATCCTCACCACAGACAGGCTGCATCACAGGACGGTACTGGAACTGCACCAGTCAGAAAGCGCTACAGAGGGTGGTGCAAACAGCAGAGGACATCACTGGTATTTGTCTCCACACCATCCAGGACATCTACCACAGTTGATGTCTGTGTAAAGCAGCATCATTAAGGACCACAACCACCCAGCACAAGGACTCTTACATGTACTACCCTCAGAGAGACGAGACAGGAGTCTGCCATCGTGCACGAAAAGACTAAAGGACAGATATTATCCACAAGCTGTCAGATTACTGAACTACTAATAAATAACTCTGAACAACTGGCAATAACTTTGCACCAAGCCACATCTGTGACAGCTAATATGTTTATTATTTATTGCTGCTGTATCATGTATGATAACGTCTCTATGTATCTACCTTACCATCATAATTCAATGTCACTACCTGTGCAATAACCTGTCACACAACCTGTGCAGTAAAAGTTACATATGTGCAATATAT
>JARVLU010000583.1:26514825-26526690 GCA_031762415.1 Simpsonichthys santanae | reverse complement strand
CTGTGCAGTAAAAGTTACATATGTGCAATATATATATATATATATATATATATATATATATATATACTGTATATATTTAATCTTATATTACTATATGTGAAATACAAATTCATCCTAATTGCACCGTTATTATTTCTACCATGTTGTTGTTGTTGGTGTTTACCATTTTCTCTTCGAGACCTAGTAAATTTTATACTGTAATTACTTTCTCGCTTTTTGGTACTTTATTTTATGGGGTGCACCGATTGCAGTTTTCTGGTCTGCACCTTCAATTTTCCAGTATTATTTTATTGAAAAACATTCCTTGAACAACATCCTAGAAACAATACAAACTAGTTTTAACTGCCATGAGGTCGTGTTCTGAAATATGAATGAAGTTTAGACAATTGTTGTTAAAACAAACAAACAAAAAATAAATCGGTAAAATCATTTTATCATGTAAGTATTGGCTAATTTCCCAAAATGAAGGAAATCAGGGCTGATTTATCAGTGCACCCCTACTTTATTTTGTAGCCTTATTGCATACTTTAGTATTTCTTGTTTGTTCTTTTAGCGAGTCAAATCAGTTCTTCTCATCCTGAATATTTCATTGTATTGTTGACCTTGTGTTGACCTTGTGTTGACCTTGTGTTGACCTGCATATGACAAATAAACACAACTTGAACTTGAACTACTCACTTCCATACAGAGCGAACGTTTTACTTATCGTTTGATATTAGTTTTTAATTTTGCTGCGATTCAGGACTAAGAGGAAGGGGCTGGGGTTAATCACTGGATTGTTCCAGTTTAATCACTGGATTGTTCCAGTTTAATCACTGGACTGTTCCAGTTTGGACCAGTGGCTGCTGTAACAGCTTTGAGACTGAAGATTATTGGCTCCAGTCGCAGTCAGCTTCCACCGCTGCAGCCGAGACGTCAGGACAGGAGCAGCGACTGTCAGCAGCTCACTGAACTGACCCTAATCTGTGGAATAAACGTGGATGATTCAGAGTCACAGGAGGAGCGGGACGTTAGCGCAGGGGCAAAAATAAAAATATATTTTTAATCTTCACTTCTGTCACCTCACTTCTTTAGTTGTTACTAAATTAATCTCTAATGAGCCGAACAGCAACAAATTGATCATCGATCATGACTGAGCTAATAATCTTGACCTGATGGTCTAATTTAAGATATATTGAATCTACCGTAGTTCAGTTGTTACATCAGGCGGTTAACGGTAAATTTAAAAAGACAATAACAAACTTTGGAAAACTCCAAAGATCACTAACAAGCTACTACAAAGTATCTGACCTACTGATGTCCACTTAAATCATATTTATCAGTAATAATCCAGCAAAACGAGGGATTGAGTGAGTTCTGCTCAGTGAATTCAAGCAGAGTTAATCCACGACTTCAGCCTCACTAATTCTGCTGTAAATGCTCGTGTCTTCAGTGATTAGGGTCAGCGAGTCCCACTGATCCCATATGTTGCTGCCTCCTCCTGCAGCCACATGAACAGTTAATGAGCCAAATAAATGCACACTCTTTCTGGACAGTTAAACTTTCTGGTTGTTATTTTCTGAGCAGTTCCTGATACACAACTAAACGTGTTTTCATGCAGGTTTAAACTGATTTAACTTTGAAATATGGATGAGTTTCTAAAGCAGGGGTGTCCGGTCTGGTCTTAATGTTGTGCATGTGTCTCTTCAGCGGGTGCTTTATCTATAAAAGTGCAAACAGGTGAAAATATTATTCTCAGTAGTTAGAGATTCATCCACTGACTGGAGATTAAATGGAGCCATTACATGACCTCATCTGAGACTGACTGAGATGCTGGTCATCTCCACTCGTTCCCCCTCCTCCTGCTGCGTTCTTCTCCTCTTCCTCCTTTCTTTTCACTGTCTTGTGACAAAGACTCTCTCAGTCCAAGACAGCAGCTGGTCCTGTGGGCCTGCAGCAGTCTGGACCACCTCATTATTCATCATGACCCAAATGATTCCAGTCACTGTTCCAGTTTCAAACGTTACAGATCTCATTGATGATTACCAGGAATATTATGAGGTCATCACAATATTAATTATTTAAGTAATCCATATTAAGAATATATCAGATTGTTTATGTTTTTTAAATTCTGTATATCAAGGCATTTTATTAAAACAGGCTTAAGAATATTTGTTAAATAGACTTTATTGCACTTTTTGGTACTCTTGTGACTCAACACACCCAAAGATGTTTTGGTAGTGATTTACTGTTTCTGCTTAAACATTTACAATAAAAATTAAATCACATATTTCACTGAAATTAATCTGTACTGTAGTTGGGACTCATTTCCCCTTTTCACAAAATTGTAACTAAATCAGTGCAAAAGTTTTCAAATATGTTACATAAAAAAATGCAAAATACTGTATTCACATTTCCTTTTGCCTCTTTCAATATGAGTGATTGAAGCAGGTTAGCAAGAACAAGCTAAATTAACAATCTTTAACATGAACATTTAATAATTATAAATATTTTTTGTTTAAATTACAGACTGAAAATACAGTAATAGAAAAAATTAATCTTATTCTTCCCAACTTTTTTCCTACCTTTGCACCAATCTGGTTCCCGCACTGACCAGCCTGGATGTGCACGATTTCCCTCATGATGGATGACAGAGATGAGAGTCAACTGCAGAGATGAACTGGACCGGTCCGAACCGAACCCAACTAACCGAGATAAAGCTCCAACCAGCGAATTTATCAAATGGGAGGGGCCTCCACAGGGTTCTCATTAATGATTGGCTGACGATTCTGCATCCTTGACAGTGATTGGCTAAAATGTGAGTCGGGGGTTGCAAGGGGTTTCCTGGAAAAGAAGGCAAGGACCGGAAGAGAAAAGGAAACAGTTTAGTCATCACTGCCCTGTTGGAGCTAAATACTACACAGGATCATAGCAATAAATAAATAAATAAATAAATAAATAAATAAATAAATAAATAAATAAATAACAGCAGGAACATAGATATTATATTATTCTATTCTGGTATTCAATTATTTTGTATATCACTTTACAATCTAGCTGTTTTTGTTTAATTTTTATTACCATTTTCTTTCATTTATTCTTCTAATTTTATCATTTTACAAGATTTCTTTTATGATTGTCTACTGCTGTCTTTGTTGTCTTCTGCTGTCACAATTTATTTTGTTAAAATCAGGTCTCTCTTGTAAATAAGTCCCTGAAGCTCATTATTGGGACTAACCTGTATAAATATAGGTTGGATTAATGAAAAAGGTTGAATGAATGAATATTATATTATATTATAATTTAGTGTACTGTATATTATATTATGAGCTTCATTTCAGTTAGAGAAAATTCACACCATCCTTCCTATTATTGCCTCTGATTCCATCAGATGAGGTAGAGTTAGAAATGTTACTAGAACCTGGTTTATGTTTGAACTGTTTTTGTCCAGTTGAGCTCTCTGAATGAAAATGGGATACATTTTCATTGTTATGCTGATGAAACACAGTTATTTGTCCATCAAACCCAATGAATCCAATCAGTTACTTAAGTTACAATCATGCTTTAAAGACATAAACATATGGATGACTATTCATTTTTTATTTTATTTTAAACTCAGAAAAGACATTGTCTAGTTTTAAGACTGGGCTTAAGATTTTCCTTTTCAATAAATCCTATATTTAGGGTTGGCTTGGGCTTCCTGAGCTATCCCTTAAAGTTACTGTATGCTGCTATAGGCTTAGACTGCTGGAAGCTAAATCAAACCAAATGTCCTAACTCTGCTGCTGTCTTTACTTGCTCTATCCTACCAGTTTTAACTGTAAATATTTATATCTTAACATGTTTTTTTGGTCTTTTTTCAAATAGAAGTCATTCTGTCATTCTGTGTTTGTTTCTCACTTCAGGGCCACCGTACTGTTCCTCTCAAACCCAAATGGTCAAAGCAGATGGCTGCTCGTCCTGAGCCTGGTTCTGCTGGAGGTTTCTTCCTTTTAAAAGGGAGTTTTTCCTTTCCACTGTTGCTTTTGTGCTTGCTCAGGATAGGATGTGACAAAATGAAGATTCAAGATGATCTGTTGGCTTCCATAGATAGATATTTTTTTATTTATTGACTTTTTAAATGCATGTGAATGATTTTGTACAGTGTCCTGAGACAAGTTCTGTAGTAATTTGGAACAATAGAAATAAACTGAATAGACATTATATTACATTATAATACTGTACTGTATTACATTATAATAAAGTTAAGTCTAATCCTCTGGATGGATTCTTAGTGAAATGTTTTGTCTTTTATCCAAAAGAATACAGTACTTGAGTCTGAGGAGTTGCAACAAACATATATAAAAAGACTATAGTCTGAAAAAATGATGAAAAAACATTGTCATTATGTGGCTGGAGTATCAGAGAAGTTCAGAAGGATTTTTCAACAAACACAACATCCCAGTACATTTCAAACCCAGCAAGACTCTCAGACAGAGGCTGGTCCACCCCAAAACACCCACACACAAACAGAGTGGTGTAGTGTATGTGGTCCAGTGCAGTGAGGACTGTCCAGACCTCTACATTGGAGAAACTAAACAGCCTCTTCACAGACGAATGTCCCAACACAGGAGAACCACCTCCTCTGGACAAAACTCAGCTGTTCACCTCCACCTCACGGACAAGGGACACTCATTTGAGGACCAGAATGTGCACATTTTGGACCGAGAGCACAGATGGTTTGAGAGGGGAGTGAAGGAAGCTATTTATATTAAGAGAGAAAAAACCTTCTCTTAACAGAGGAGGAGGCCTCAGGTTCCAACTTTCAAAAACATATAATTCAGCTTTAGGACTGATTCCCAGATTATTTTCACACCTGATGGAACAGAGGAGCCTTGTCTGTGAATTAGACTAACAAAGACCTTAAGAAACCCCTACTGTTAAGGTGTGAGGTGTGATTTGTCAATACTATATACATAGGTATGTGTGCGTGTGTGTGTTATCTCAGTCTTCAAAACCTGATCCCCACTGTTTGCTTCTTTGAATTGAGAAAACTCTTTGGATGAAGAGCAAAACGTCTTCTGTTACAAATAAAGTCCAGTTGTTTTTGTATTGAACGTTTTTTTGATCCTTGAGTTGGAGCTCACCTGAAGGAAAAAGCGCTCACCTGTCGTTATAATAATTCTATGTGCAGTTCTCCACCAGGCCGCTGGGGGGCGGTGGCGCGCCGCGCGGCTGATGGGCGTGCGCCGTCCAAGACGCAGAGAGCATCCCTGCATCATCATATTATCAACGAAGAAAAAAAAAAAATCGTATCTGCTGGGATCAATCAACACATCGGTTTCAAACAACAGATTCTGACATTCATCTTTTTTAATCTGTTCATTTTAAACCAACAGTTTTTATTTCCACAACGGTAAGCGTGCATCACGTTTGTCTTTACTTCAGTTCTCGATTGTAAACAAATGGAAAATTTTAATAGAGTTAAGATGGAAAATCATTGAATTAATGTTGGCGTGTGGAGATGTGCGCATAATTTAAAATGCCCGCTTTTCTATGTGACTGATAGTTTGCGTTTCTGTTTATTTTTAAACCGTTTTTTTTTTTTTTTTTACTGCGCAACCTTTGGTTAAATTAAATTTACGTCTGCACTGCTTCCCGTCACAACCCCTCCCTCACTGAGTCCCTCCATTAGCAGCAAAAACAAATAAAAGACTAAAAATGAAATGTTTTTGTAGCAAAAGATTTAAAAATGTGAGTTTATTATTAGCTGTTTTACAGATTTATGTATATTTTTCAGTCAGAAAGAGAAGCAGCAAACATGTTCTACACCTGTGGTCCTAACGAGGCTATGGTGGTGTCAGGTAAGATGATGATCCTCAAACATTTTAAGGTTGCCAGTTAAAGATAGGATCCAAGTGTTTATAACTTGTAACAAATACATTTTATAGTGAAAAAAGTCTAATAATTGTTGGGATCCTGGTCTGACCTGTGATCTGACGCTGTGCTTGTTCTGTTTGCTCTCAGGCTTCTGTCGTTCTCCTCCTCTGATGATCGCTGGAGGTCGCGTCTTCGTCATCCCCTGCATTCAGCAGATTCAGAGGTAGCAAACACTGAGTTTGGTCTACACGTTTCTGCGTACACCAACAGCAACATCAAATATCTTTGACATTCAGCACACACATTTTAACTACCCAAAATCAAAACTGACAGGTAAAAACAGATTGATTGGAATATGGATAAAATATTGGTTATTTGGAATGATTTAAAAAGTAAAAGCCACGATATACAGTATTATTTAATTTTAACGAAAGCTTCATTCATAGTTGTCTTTACCAACAATGCTTAATTTTGCCAAACTGTCGTCTTTAGGTTCCAAACTGGTCTGATTTGGGTCTTACAGTTCACATGTGGTTCCTGTTTGTTCAGTCCAGTTACCTTGAAGACAAAGTTAATGTTTGAGTTTTGTGGCTGGCTTTCATCTCCTGCAGCCATGCACAGAGAGCTTCTAGCTCGATACAACTGAAGCAAAACAGGACTATGTCATATTAATACACTCCATTAGTGCAACTTAGCGTCCATCAGCCGTCCTCTTTATGTCTTACTCTGCCCCTCCAGGATCTCTCTGAACACTCTGACTCTGAATGTGAAGAGCGATAAGGTCTACACTCGTCACGGAGTTCCCGTCTCTGTTACTGGGATCGCTCAGGTCAGTGTGCTTCGCTGAAGGTCCAACTGGAGGACACAACATGATGCTCTGAAGGGATGAGTGAAAACACGTTAACGGGTAGTTTCTGCAGATCATCAGAAGAAAACGGCCACCAAGTGTCACATGAACTCTGCTAAACAATCAAATATATTAATATTTATAGGTTTTGTGTTAAACTTTTATCCTAAAAAATTAACAAGTTTTCTAAAATACAACAAAATCTTAAAATATTTTTGTTTTTTGGGCAGATTTATTTTTAGATTTAATGGAGGTTTTACTCAACAAATACTGTACAAGTAAAACTATATCATTATTTTCACCAACCTTTATTTAGACAGGTTAATCCCATTGAGCCTCAGGGGCTCATTTACAAGAGAGACCTGATTTCTTTAACAAAGAGTGATGACAATGATATTATGACGTCATGATCAGAAAAACAACTGGTGACAGGTGAACATGTCAGTATCTTTAAGTAACATTTGTCTAAGATACTATTACCATCTTACACATCAAGTGTAAAGAAAGTACTTCCTGTTAGAGAGTCCTGTTCTGCAGGTGAGATGTCCAGAACAGACCCAGCTGAAGATTACAAAACTGTATGTCCAATTAGGATAAAACAAACCAATAAAGGAAAAGTATTGTTTGCGTTGATGATTTTAAATTCTAGATTAGTTTTATTTATTTTTTAAATAAAATAAAGCAGGTCAATACTCTAAAAGTTGTTTATCTTTTCTGTATATATATATAAAGGTTTAAACAGCACATTTCAGTTCTCCTACCTCTTAGAAACCCCCAGATTTTACCTGGAGATGTTTGTTTTTGTGGACGTTAGATAATATCCTGTAACGTAAGCGTGTTACTGTTTTCTACAGATGAAGATCCAGGGTCAGAACAAACAGATGCTGGCTGCAGCCTGCCAGATGTTTATGGGCAAGTCGGAGGCTGAAATCGCTCGGATCGCTTTGGAGACTCTGGAGGGCCACCAGCGGGCCATCATCGCCCACCTGACTGTCGAGGCAAGTTTCTGCAAAGTAACACTTTACAGCAGTAACAAACATTATTATGTGTTTTATTGAGCTCACAAAGAGTGCAAATATAAAACCATGTTTTCTACATTACTAATAGCTAGTTTATGATCCGGAGTCTGTTCCAGCATTCACAGCCCGGTTATTTGTCTGACAGGAAATCTACAAGGACAGGAAGAAGTTCTCTGAGCAGGTTTTCAAGGTGGCGTCGTCTGACCTGGTCAACATGGGGATCAGTGTGGTCAGCTACACTCTCAAAGATGTTCACGATGACCAGGTGGGGATCTTCTGTCCCATTTGTGTAAAACAAAATGGATGGATTGATTTAAGGAGATATGTTTCCTTCTTAACTAAAAAAATGGGATTTTCTGCATTTTAACATCCAGTTGTTTTCCTCTTTATTTGAAACAGGACTATCTGCACTCTTTGGGAAAAGGTCGAACAGCTCAGGTGCAGAAGGACGCTCGGATCGGAGAGGCCCAGAACAAGAGGGATGCTGTGATCAGGGTGAGATAATCATATTCCTGTGAAGCTCCTGTAACAGTCCCTTTCCAACAGAAACATCCTCTTTGCTGCATGAGAGTATTTGATTTGGATCATTTGTTTTGTTAAAAGTCATTTAGTTTATCAGTTCTGTTTCCACCATCTTCAAACAGCACTTCTTTTTTTTTCTCAGAGGAGGTCATCTCACTGATCCCTCCTTTCTCTGTTCCTCTCTGTGTCTCCCCGCAGGAGGCTCACGCGATGCAGGAGAAAATCTCGGCTCAGTACAGGAATGAGATCGACATGGCCAAAGCCCAGAGA
The DNA here is from genome assembly GCA_031762415.1 of Simpsonichthys santanae. Taxonomy (NCBI): domain Eukaryota; kingdom Metazoa; phylum Chordata; class Actinopteri; order Cyprinodontiformes; family Rivulidae; genus Simpsonichthys; species Simpsonichthys santanae. Next base: position 26,518,194 of record JARVLU010000583.1, on the reverse strand, counting down.
GACTACGAGCTGAAAAAGGCAGCTTATGATATTGAAGTGAACACCAAAAAGGCTGAGTCTGAAATGGCCTACCAGCTCCAGGTGCACGAGAACTCCATGTTGCAGTGTTTGTAGCTCATCTGTACAAAAACCTGATGTTTTATTAGGAAATATAAACAATAGAATAAACAAAAGTTAAATATTAGTGGACAGGAACATTAACTCTGTTGCTTTTCATTTTATGGTTCTTTAAATGAACACCCTGAAGTCAAATGTAAGAAACTTGGAGACAACCTTTAAGTATAAATGTACAAAAGAGGGTTTGTTTACAAATATAGATTATTTACAGACCATGGAATGAATTATGAATGAATGAATGACTTCAGAACTTTATGTTAAAAAAAGGTGATTAAACGTTAAGATACCAAATGTAATTAAACCTTAAAATAAAATGAGAGGAAAAGGAAGCTAACTATTTAATTAGGAAAAACAAAAATATCATGCTAAAGAGTCTGATTGTTATCAACTACAGAAAAATATTAAAATATATTTAATATGGACACAAACAATAACCACACATCAAATAAAAGGAGCTGTCTGACTGTTTGATAAAAGTTTTCCAAAGTTGATCACAGTCCTGTGATTTTGTCTTTCGACCAGAGTTAGTAACACTTTTCTACAAGGTTATTTTAAGTATTTCTTACTGTCAGTGTATTTTTTTATTAAAATATTGTAACAAGCAGTTTCTCTGCTTTTTGAATTCTTGTGCCCAGGTCAAACCAAAACATTGATGCTAGTTTTGCACATTAGAGATGTTTTGGTTAAAGGTGAGAGAATCAAATGTTTTCCATGAAGAATAATCCCAAACATGACCTTTGCAGTGAGCTACACAGGATATTATGAGTATTCTGTGTAGCTGAATTATACACAAAACTCTAATGATGCATATGTATCATTATGCAGATGATACATATAAATATAATTTGTATGATTGTATTTTCCTGTCCAGGTGGCGAAGACAAAGCAGCGTATTGAGGAGGAGAAGATGCAGGTCCAGGTGGTGGAGCGGGCGCAGCAGATCTTGTTGCAGGAGCAGGAGATCACTCGCAGGGAGAAGGAGCTGGAGGCCAAAGTGAAGAAACCTGCGGAGGCTGAGCGGTACCGCCTGGAGAAACTGGCTGAGGCTGAGCGGTGAGATGAAGACGCAAACTTTTTGAGACGTGAGATCAAGTTTCAGGTCTTGTTGTCAATCATGTCTCCAGAAAAAAAAAAAAAAAAAAAAAACGTGTTTTGTAGGGAATGTTTTACAGTGGAAATGCACTTTTAATGGAAAACATTGCACTTAAAAAATGGAAAATTTATCAAAAAATAAAACCATCTTTGGGGTCACAGTAAAATATAAAAATGTAAAATATAAATAAAATGGCTGCTTTGGTGAGGCATTAAGTAATGCTAAAGTTTAAATAAAATAAAAAAATCTACTTCAGCTGTTGTTTATAAAATATTTAACTATGTATATTAAAGATTTTCATACTCATACGTTTAGAAATCTGTTTTCTTCAAAAACAACTTTGTCTAAATTTGCAGTTTTCAGATAGTTTTTACTTCTTTCATCTTTTTGCTAGCCTTTTTCTACTTTAGCTCCTAGCCAATCTTTCAACATTTATGGTTATTTGCTAATATTTTGCATTTTTAGCTTTCAAACAGTGTTTTGCTACATTAGCTTACAGCTAGCCTTTGCTAACTTTAGCTTGTGTTTTGCCACATGTAGCTAGCATTTAGGTACTTTTTGCTTGGGTTTAGCACCTTTTAGCTAGCATTTAGCAACATTAGATTTTTAGGAAGTGTTTTGCTTTGTTAGCTTTAAAAACCCTTTCATCTTCAGCAAATTCAGTCAAATTATTCAACACTCAGTATTCACACTGCATCAGTTTTTATGAAAGTATTTTTAAGGAGCTTGACATCCGTTAAACCCTGTAGAACAGATGAAGTCCCTGAAGGGATTTTAAAACTTTTTCCATCCACCTGGTAGTGACACGTGTTTGCTGACTGTGCATTTCTTTTGTTGTGTCTGTGCAGTATAAAGATGATCATGGAGGCTGAAGCTGAAGCTGAGGCCATCAGGGTGAGTTAAAAACCAACAAGAGGAACAGCGTGCAGGATGATTGTGACATTACAGCAGAACAACTGGAGATTTGTTACTGGAATATGTGAAACACTCTTTCAGGTTAAAGGTGAGGCGGAGGCCTTTGCTGTCGAGGCCAAAGGTCGTGCTGAAGCGGAGCAGATGTCGAAGAAGGCCGAGGCCTTCCAGGAGTACAAGGATGGAGCCATGGTGGACATGCTGCTGGAAAAACTGCCTCTGGTGAGAAGAAGCATCTTCTACCTAAAGATTTTACCACCTGGTGTAGTCTTCTGAGCTAAAGATGTATGAGAAGGCCTGTGCCCTCCCTCTGACTGACTTCATGTAATAAATACATTTATTTTGTTTCTAGTTTTAATGTTTCGTCATGCTTGTCTCACATCAGATGGCAGAGGAGATCAGCAAGCCTCTGTGCAAAGCCAAAAAAATCACCATGGTGTCGAGCGGAGGAGGAAATGTGGGAGCAGCCAAACTGTCAGGGGAGGTTCTGGACATCATGACCCGCCTCCCCGACGCCGTGGAGAAACTGACCGGAGTGAACATCTCTCAGGCAAGTCCCTCAGTGAATGATGGCCTTCACTCTGTGGATTGTGTGGAGTCAGCCTTCACACTAGAGTCTTCCTGTTTCTCTCTTCTTTCTTTTCTCCCAGACTTCTTTTGACATGTGATTATTTCTGCACAATCTGTGCTTTTCTTTTAAAGACACTGTTCTCTTCAGCGTACTTGGTCTATTTTTGTCGTCTTATGCTACTTTTAGATAACGTTTTGCTACTTTTAACTGGCATTTTATTACTTTCAGTGTTTAGTGTTCTTCTCTGTGAGCTTTGACAACTCAGTTTCAGCTTCAACACATTTCAGCAACATGAATCTGTCCTCAGAGCTCTGTTTTTTCACAGAAAATGCATTTTCTCCAGTTTTTCACTCTAACTTATTTCTTCCTCTCCATCCTCCAGGTGTCTTCTCGTACCGGCTGAAGAGAAGGAACCAAACAGGAACCATGTAGGCAGATTTGGTGTCCCTCTCAGCTGCCTGGATTCCCTACATACAGACCCTTTCCAAAAAATTAGAATATCATGGAAAAGTTGTTTAGAGTCCATAATTTCATTCAAAAAGTTAATTTTTAATAGATGATAGATTCAGAGCCCATAATTTAAACAATTTCAAGTATTTATTTGTTTATTTTAACATAATTTGGGCTTCCAGCTCATGAAACCCACAAAAACAGAATTAAAAAAAAAAAAAAGAAT
>JARVLU010000583.1:26498222-26508653 GCA_031762415.1 Simpsonichthys santanae | reverse complement strand
ATAAAGTCCAGTTGTTCTGTATTGAACCTTTCTTTGACTTTATCATGTCCTGGACGACTGAGAATCTTCACCAGCATCTGATTTAGGCCCAAAACAGGAGCAAAATCTGGTCCTTGCTTCCTTGAGTCTGTTTTTCACCACTGAGTAATAATTATAAGAAAAAAGTTGTTCCTTTGTCTTAATATGACCAGACAGGGATAAAACTCACAATAAAACGGAGGTAAAAACAGATATTTTAATTATTTTTGTACCAATTAGAAAATAAAGTAAATTTCAAACAAACTTTTAGTACTGACCAAATTGGCAAAATATGGACAAGTCATTAAGAATATACATGTAATCTGTTATGTTGGATTGAGATTTGGGCTCTTTGAAAGCAAAGATCAGGATTGATAAGTTGGTGTTTTTATTGCAGTCTGCATGTATTTTTCTCTTAATTTTTACATAAATCCTTAAATATCAGATGGGAGTGAAAATCTCTTGTTAGTGCAGCTAAACCCCAGAACAACTGGTGTTAAAGAAGGAGCTCTGAAATGTTACTGTAGTTAAAAATGTCCCATCATGCCTTAAATCATAAACCTGTCACTCTGTCATCCTCTACCTCATGTCCTGGACTGGTTAAATGAAACACTGCATCGTTTTAGTATCAGTGTAATGCATTAATAGATACTTTACTGTCTCACAATGAAACATTTTTATTTTGACTATACAGTACAGTATTCTGATTGTTTTTGGGTATCTGTCTTTTTTTAATTAATCTGTATGACTATCCTTTTTTGTGAATACTCTGCACTGCTGGTTACAGCACAGCTAGATGTACTGAAACAGCTTTAAAAGGTACTTTTTATTTATCTGAAGTTAAACACACCTGTTGTATATGCATGCATCTGTACCTATCACACTTGAATTTTGATGTAATCTTGCAAAAGTGTAGGTTTTAGTCAGAACACAGTAGGCAAGTGTCACTGTGGAGCTCCCAAAGTAGAGTGTGCATCTGTCATGTTTTAAATTAAACAATTGTTAGTGGCATTTACGTGGTTTATGCAATGTATATATTTGATACAGTGTTGGTGTAGCATTGTCTGTTTCAGTAGATATCACTGATAACTTTATGATAGGCTCCTGTGTGTCACCATAAATGTATTAACTTTTGAGTGACTCCATTAAAGTTCTGGGAGAAAGAAACCGAACAACTCATTGAATTTTAATTCTATTTCGTGTAAGCTACGCCCTTTAAAAGCTGTCGCTATTTCCTGTGACTGTACTTGTGGAAATTTGTGTTTAAGACTAGTCTTCTCATTGACATGCTTATTAAACTATAACGGAATACCACTTTTGTGTTTCCTGTTTTTTTTTTTTTAAGTAGCTCTACCAAATTTCAATATTGCAGTTGTGTAATTTGATTATTTCACTTGTCTGTTATGGAGAAAAACAGGTATGCTGATTTATGTGTACTGTATTTTGTTTACATCAGTAAATACTTCCTTGTTGTCTAATTGTGTTAAAGGCTTTATTAGAGGAATTATATTCTAGAACAAGGACTAGACTTGCAAAATGTAAAGAAAAAGTGTTGCAGAAAACCTAAACTACTGGGACCACTAAAGGATAAAAAAAAAAGTCTTGACTGCTTGGATGGAAACTTAAAGAAAGGGTGGTTGCACTTGTTAATTAAGACTTTTCACAAATATATGTGTATATTCAGAAAGTATTCATTCAAGGCCTGCTCACTGATGAGAACATTTATTTAAACCGGAAATGTTGAGTTGTTTTGTCAAACTAACCAGAAATAACAGTTTAATACCAGAAGTTGGTGCATTTTGTTTTGGAAAATTAAAATTTAACCGCACAAGACTTCAGCGAACAAAAGTAAAAAAAAAAAACTAGACGTAGACAATATCCATATTACTTTTTTATAAATGTTCTACATTTAAAAAACAATCAAATCTCAAACTATGGTGCAGCTGTTTACTTGGTTTTAGTGGCTACGTAATTCTCGTGGTTTTATTTTGAAAGTTCAAACCGGAAATTCCGGTACTGAAATCTGTCCGACTTGACCCGAGTAAAAAGAACTGGAGGGAAAAAAAGAGAAAAAAAACGAAGAAAAAAAACGGCATATCTGAGACCTTTGAGGGACGGATTTGGACAAAGTTTCTCAACTGTCCCGTTCCGAGGAAGCTTCGGGGGGGTTGAAAGGGAGTCCAGCTCACCGGTAATTAACTTATGAGTCATAATTCGGTTGTAAATTAATTGTTTTTTTCAGTGTGTCTGGGAGCACCGTCGTCTCGGTCGCCGGAAGTCTGCATGAAGCTGCGTCTCCAACAGGCAACGGCGTTCGACGTTTTTTTCTATCTTGTTTTTTTTTTTTTTTTTTTTATTCGAGACTTTTTTTTTTCTCTTTTTTTATTTTCTCTCGGCGAGATGAGCAGGGAGTGAGGAATGGAGGCGCAGGGAGAGCGAGGATGTTTGTGTTTGCTAAGCGGAAAGCTGGTTAAGCAATATGAACATACAGGCCTTGTAGCTTGAGTGAACAAGCCAGCGAACAAAAGGAGAAAATTAATGGAGGCAAGTTAGCGTTAGCCATGTTTGTGTGTCACCCAGATAACACCCTCAGCTCATGACAGGCTGCAGTATAACACAACAGACTGTGCCGAGAGCGTTCCAAGATGTCTCCTAGCTATTAACGATCGCTTCTGGTTGTATTTTTGCAACATTTCATCAGTCACGGCTAACATTAGCCCGCAGTTAGCGGAGCCACAGTTTGGAGCCAGCTTGTGTCCTCTCGTCAAAAATGGCTCAGAAAACTGAAACATTGACTTTAATACAAATTTAACGGCCCCTCTAGTTTTGTCGATGGTGAGTTGCGGGAAAGCTGCAGCATATGGGGAATTATTTTGCTTTTCTCATATGAACTGTTTGCTGCAGAGGATAAAAAGGTTCATGAAACAAACGTACCCTGAGTTTTATTGCATGAAATAATATGTTGCCTCAAATGTGTCAGGCGTTGCGTATTATTTTCCATGTGCGTTCTTTGAAAATGGTTTAATTATTCAAACCATTAGATCAGCTTCACTAACATGTAATTACATGCATGCATTTTTGGCGGGTATGGTGGCAAAATGACTGCATGACAACAAAATGTCTCGTGCATTCAGAAAGCTAATCTTAAAAACTACATTTTATGCAGTTATATGTGCAAAATCAATTGAAAATGCATGCCAATATAAAAAAAATCAGCTTTGTGCTCAGGAAGAAAAATGCAGAATGGGATAATCAATCTGCCTTTTCGCAATGTGAATGCTAAGTGCTGAATGACTGCAGAAATTAGTTGTTAAATCTTAAATATGTAGACTATCTAAAAATTAATTGTAGCAAAATGCTAGCTGAAATCTAAAAAAAGGCTTAGTGGTTGGAACTAAAAGCTGTCATTCACTAGCAAAAAGCAAAAGGTTAGCTGAAATTAGCAAAACAGTTACCAGCAGGTAAAAATGACAAGACTAATAACTAGCTAAAAAAAAGCTAAAGGCTAGGTAAAAGTTAAACATAACAAAAGTTTAACAATTGTAGCAAAATGCCATCAGAACACTAAATATGGCAAAAACAGTTGCTAAAAAAACTGCAAAAGATTAGTTTAAGCTAAATTTTACAAAATTATAGATAAAAATGAGCAAACACTAGTTTAAATCAACAAAAGATTAAGCCAAAAGGAGATAGCTAAAATGAAAAATATTGAAAAGCTTAGCTAAATGTATCAGGATATCTACTCCCAAGAGAAATTCAACAAACTAAATAGTAAATGTTACAAAATGCTAGTTAATGGTAAAAATTAGTAAATCTAGTTAAAAGGTGTAAATATCTAAAAGTAACAAATATCTAGCTAAAAGGTAAACTTAGCCAAACTAGTGAAATGCCAATGACAGTACAGTTTCACTGAGATGGATTATTAAAAGCATTTTTTTCACTAATTTTAAGTGATGAATATTTTAAAAAGTATAAAAGTTCCAAAAACCAAAATCATAGTAGTACTTTCCTGAACAAGCTGAACATTCTGATGTATGAAGTTAAATGGCTAAAAACTATGACGGAGTAGCTTCAGTTCAAAAGCTGCACAGAAATAATAATTAAAAAAAAAAGTGTGAATTATGACTCAGCTCTCACTCTGCTGACTCAGCAGTCACCTTCAGTAAAGCCTAATTGTGTTCTTAAAACCATTTTACTTACATGTTAGAAATTAAGCAACCACTACAACATTTTGAAAAGTGTTCATAGCAACACATTATGTGTTCAAAGGTTACAAAGGTGCATGGGCTGTAAAAACAACAGGCTGTGTGTTTATGTGGTCATTTTTATATTCATCCCTCCTGGGATGGTCATCTTAGCTTAATTCCTTCAACACCCTCTCTTTAACTTTGGTCAGTTATTTAAATTAATATTAAAATATTCCCGTCTACTGAGGTTTACCACCCAATTCACTTTCTAAATGAAATTTGTTGATACAAACAACTTTAATTTTGGAGCTTTTGCTGACTCTAGGCTGAATATGTCAGCCTGTGGACGAGAGGCTACATGGGAAGGAAATGAGCTAATATGATTAAAATGCTCCATGTAACAAAAATCAAATAAACACAGAGGGGAAGGACAGGTGTTTTCTAAGTGTGTTGCTTTGTAATTACAGAAATAATGGACGATTCCCATTTCAACTCGTCATACTTTTGGTCTCCCGTCCCCACAGTACAAGGACAGGTAGACAACCTTATTGTTGGAATTGTCTTAAAATGCACATGGTATAATGGTGAAGCCATTATCACTTTGTTTTTGGAAAACCTTCAAGGATTCAGTTGCTGAAGTTAAGCAAACTGAAGTCTTTTTGAGTATTTCTTGGTGCATTCACTCAGTCATATATGATCACTCCTGTCCCTCTCCTCTTTCATCTGTTTTTTTCTTGATTTCTATTTATTTTTTTGCATCTCACCATGCTTTTGTATTTTTTATCTCATTGCTTTCTTCTCTGACTCCGTGGCCTCACTAATCCAACGCATCCTCTCCACTCCTTCCCTTCCCTCTGCCTGTTTTTTGCCTATTCTAATCTTTTTGCCTCACCCTCCTGTCCTCACATCAACATAATCCACAATTTCATCTTTTCCATTATTCCATTTTCCTGACTTCTCATGGAATCTTTGCCCTGCATTTTTTTTCTTAATGTGAATTAAACCCATCCTTGACTTTTCCCCATTTTCATTTTTACATTTTTTTTCACTTTTAACTTAATTGTAATATCCTGCCATTTATCAACCTGACTGGCTTTCCCACTACCTGCATCTGTTTCACCTCCTCCCCTTCTATTCATTTTCTCACCTTGTCCTCCTTATTTGTTGGAAACTTCCTTTATTTGTCATCAACCTTCCCTTTATCATCCCTCATGTCCATGAAACATTTCACCTTCCATCTCCCCTTAAATACTTCACCCTTCCCTTTTTCCTTCCTCTTCTCACCCTTGTTTAGATCGAGAACGCCATGTTCCTGAACAAAGCAAAAGATCAGCTGGGTCCAGACAAGGCCAATGCGCCCCCCTTCCCTCACTCTTCTGCTTCTTCCACCTCGTCTCCTCACTACCCCACAGCTGTGCTCGCCATCCCGAGCTCAGTGGATCCAGGGGCTGGGGTGAGAGTGGTTCCCAAACAGGAAGGAGGAGGGGCTTCAACAGGAGGAAGTGGTGGAAGTAATAGTAACGCATCTTTGAGTGGAGTTGGAGGCCATCTTCACCAGTCCCACACCTCCCAGAACGTCACCGTTGTGCCTGTTCCTTCTACGGGTATCATGACTGCAGGTGAGAAAAAACTTTTTTTTTCTCTTAACTGAATTGTAAAATCCTCTACTCATTACAAATGTCCTTATTCTGTTATTTTATGTCTTGGTATCAATTAAAGGAGCGTGTTGAACAGAAAGAAAAAAAAACACTGAATGTTTGTCTGCAGGTGATCTCAGCAGGTTTTATAGTCACAGTATTAGCAGCTTCATACAGCAGTTTTAATGTGCACCTTTTAATACAAGCTCAATGATTAATTGATTAAAGAGTTAAGATGTTGTTTTAAAATGTTAAATAAAACACTACAAATATTAGCAGCTCTTATAAATCCATACTTTATTCACAATGGAACTTTGTAAACATTATGAAAAAAAAAAAGTAACTTGGAATTTTATGGCGGCATCATGTTTCCAGAATGTGAAACAGGACCATGCTTCCTGCTGTGATCCTCTCTTTTTGTAAACAACTGTCTGTACAGTATTTGTATTGGGACTGAGGAGACCAGATGTTGAAGCTTCTGGAGGGGAATGTTGTCCCATTTTTGTCTGATGTAGGATTTTAGCTGTTCATCAGTTGTGGGTCTTTTTTACTGGATGGGAGCAGACATTCTGAAATCTGAAGGTACTTTTCTGCATTGATGAAGCCTTTCAAGATGTGTAAGCTGCCCATGCCAGCAACGCTAATAAACCACCATTTTTTTTACATTTAATAAAACAGCCAAATCTTTTTTTGGAATTGAGATTATACAAACTAAAGTGGCAGTTTTGAATACTGGCAGAGCTAAAAACATATTTTTGTTTATGGCTGTGATCTTGGTTGAAGCAAGAACTTTAAAATGTCCAAATCTGGACTTGGGGTTATAGATTCTCTTTTCTTCTCAGCGGGGTTAGTGATCACCACCCCACAAGGTACGCTGGTCCCTACAGCCTCCACACAGTCCTTTGTAGCTGGACCCCACAATGCTACCACCATGATAGTGTCTGCAGTGCACCCCTCAAACACAGGTAACACACAGCTGCAGGTCACCATCAGCTGAGTCATGCCAGCGTGTTCATGAAAACCCATGTGTGGATGGATGGTGGTGTGTCTTCAGGGCATGAGCAGCTAAATGTTAACTTTTTTCAGTATTATCTTATGCTATAGTCCAAATAGTAAAACACTTTAAAAATACCTATTAATAATTATTAGTACAAATCTTATTTTTTGTGCATTTTGTGTTGTATACCCATTTACACACTCGTATACATAGCATGGTTCTGATAAAAGACATATCAGCAGATGTTAATTACTCCAAAAGCTTTAAAAGTTATTTGGCATGCATCAGGATACTTTAATAGTTCAGCTTGTGTTTTCATTCATCAGTCCCAGACTCATTCACCATTCCCTTCTTCCAGATAAGAAGGAGGACATTGCTATTCCTCCCGCTGTTGTCATGCCGACACCTTCAAAGCGAGGCAGGAAGAGCAAACAGATGATGAGCAGAGTGAGTGGAGTTCTTCCTCCAGGAAGTGATGCTTTAATTTTGGCACATCTTGCAGCTGGTGGACAGGTAAAGTTCTTAGTGGATGTTACTGTATTATGTAATGATTTATCATTACCTGTATCCTTAATGATATTTTGTTGTTATTATGTTACAGCACCACAGTTCAGACCCATACGATCTGTCAAATGATGAGGATGATCATACTGGCAAAGATGGACCCAAATCCTACAGGTAGTAGAAGAATATTTGGATTAGATAGAGCAAAATTGTTCATCTGCCAGTTCATTCTTTACTTTTTGAACCTTTCTTTCAGACTGCTGTGTTTACTGTAAAACCTCTTGTTTCTCTCCCTGTCCTGCTGCCAAGGTGTCGGATGTGTGCAGTGACGTTCTTCAGCAAGTCAGACATGCAGATCCACGCCAAGTCCCACACTGAGGCCAAGCCCCACAAGTGCCCCCACTGCTCCAAGTCGTTTGCTAACTCCAGCTACTTATCCCAACACATCCGCATCCACAGTGGGGCCAAGCCCTACACCTGCACCTACTGCCAGAAAACTTTCAGGCAGCTCAGTCACCTACAGCAGCACACACGGTACTGGGCTAACTGGTTTGTGAGCTCCTGAGTGTGTGTGTTTGTGCGCGCCTGGTTGTGCTTGTAGTATTTCCTGTAAGTGCATGAGCATTTGTGTGGTGAGAAACGTTGAATGTTGAAAGAGTATTGACAGGGTTAAGCTCTTTTTTCACTGTTAAAGTATCACTTTAAGGTCACAATAAGTTTAATGTAAGACTAGATAGATGGTGTGAAGTTTGTTATGGAAGGTAATGTTATTTTAGCTGTTATCATCAAAATATAGTAATTTATCAACTGAAAGCTGATACTCAGGACTTCCTGATCCCATCCCATGTATTAGCAAACACTAAATCAATCTGATACTTCTAGTTTCTTACACCAAACTTTTGCAAAACTCTTGCTGTAAAAGCACTGAAGTTATTGAAACTAATGTCAGTTTTTGTCACTGTGAGTCTGCACTGGAAGAGTCTGTGCTCATCTAGCTGAAGTGTGTGTGTGATGCAGTCCATATTTAGACACTCAAACCATTCATTGCTTTAATCATGTTTTCTGATATTATCACACTTTGCATTCTTGGTTTCTGTTTAGCTTGTTGTTTCTACTTTTAAGCATCTTATAATTGCCTTGCATGCTCTGCTGCATTAGATCAACAGAACTGACTTGCATGCAGAAGAACAAGCTTCTGATCAAATGATAAATGGTGGAGCTAAGCTCAGCAATGATAGCAGGCAGTAGAAAGTCAAATACTGTACTGTATTTTTAATAAGTTTAGTAGTAGGTTAGTACATTTTATTGGTGTTGGTGACATGTTTTTTGAGTGGCTCAGGTTGAATTATTTGTGACCAATGCTTTCTTACATTCAAACAAGTTTATACTGGAACCTCTGTTCCTACACTGTCACAAAATGCTCAAACTTCAGACATTAGAGGCAGCTGTTTTAAAAATATTTCAACAGATTAAACATGTTGTTGCTGTCCTCCCACAATTCTGTATGGCAGCTTTTTTACAGTGACATAAAACAATAAAAATCAGGACTGAAACTGTACTCATTGACCCTAGTTCTGCTCAATCCAAAACTACCTTGACTGGGACTCTGTCACTTTAAGATCTCGTTCTTAACATCTTTAGGTATCCCCCTATTATCTTTTATCCAGAGACCGTATTGTCATTGGAACTGCTTAGACTTGAAATACAAGCCTTTCAAGTCAACCTCTTAAAATTAAATAAAAAAGCTTTAAAGCAAATTTCGGTTTCTTTCGCAACAACAATGACTGAAATGCATTCTTCTTAGCAGGAAAAGTCAGTTTCTCCAGTTCTGTTTATCATTGGTGAAAGGAGAAAGATAGTTTTGACTTGGGCAGGTAAGGGAAGGAGATTGATCAGCAGATAAGGGTCCAACATACTCCATCCGTAGTGCAGAATCGTCTCTCATTGTCAAAGTTGTGTGATGAAAATGGTGTCATTTTGTTTGCAGATCAGCTTTGCCCCTTCACCCCTTCTTGACACAAGGCCTGGCCCAAACTTTTTTCTCACAGGCGTGATTGGTCAGACGTTTGTGGGGGGTGTTTGTCAATGTGCAAATGCACTTGGCCATTCAGCTGCATGACCCTTCAAACAATTGGTCAAATGGTCAAAAACTTCTGGATGGAGATCCTACAGACATCGTGTACGGAGGAGTCTGTTGAAAAGTGTGTCACTTTCTTCATGATAGAGTTGTGGCCAAATGGTGCAGGGATGAGTGGAGACACTGGCAGGAAGAACCCCCTGCGGTAACGTATAGTGCAGTGGGAGGGGTTTCTCAGGAGCTTTGTGTCTCCTGGACTATAAAAGGTGTGTGCACAAATGAACGTCCCGCATCCAGGTGACCATGAGTCGACTGTTCGGCTTCGGATGGAGTAAGTTGGGCCCATTACCTGTTGACTCTGTCTCCAGTTTGCATTGGTTGGGATCACCTGAGTGCTGAAACAAAGTTCCACTCGGACATGTTGCGTTCAGGACCAGAAGAATGAACATGTCTCACTCTTTTTACTGTCAACTCAAATATTAACTCATGTTTTCTAACAGAACCATTTTAACAGAAGACTTTGAAAGTAACAGCAACTAGTTGACTTAAAATTATTGGTTTTAGGAGTAAATTGTGGAGTAAACCATAATCGTGGCTGAGGTCGCCGAGGTAGTTAAAAAGCTCTGCGGCGGCAGGACTGGATGAGATTCACCCTGATTTCCTTAAGGCTTTAGATGTTATGGGGCTGTCTTGACACACCTTTGCAACATCGCGTGGACATCGGGGGCAGTGCCACTGGATTAGCAGACTGGGGTGGTGGTTCCCTCTTCAAAAAGGGGTACTGTAGGGTGTGCTCCATTTATAGGGGCATAACTATTCTTAGCCTCCCTGGTAAGGTCTATTTAGGGGTAGTGGAGAAGCGAGTCTGATCCGTGATCAAACCTCAGATCCGGGTGGAAGGAATAATGCGAGTTCCGTCCTGGCCATGGAACACTGGACCAGCTCTTTACCCTCACTAGGGTCCTCAAGGGGTCATGGGAGTTTACCCATCATGTGTTTTGTAGACTTGTA
>JARVLU010000583.1:26477097-26488833 GCA_031762415.1 Simpsonichthys santanae | reverse complement strand
ATTTTTGTATTCTTGTATCTGATGAAACTGCTTTGTATTGTTCTTTTTAAAATGAATAAATAAACATCAAATCAAATAAAAAAACTGCATTATAGATCCAAAGTGTGATTTTTGTATTTTACTGAAGAAAAACCTTCAAAACTGGTTAATGACTTTTTTAATGTGCATTGACAGAATATTTACATTTAAATTACATTGTTTAAGAAAGTACTCACTGAAAATCAACATGAACACTAGCTAATAAAAGTTGGATTATGCTTTTATTGCATGTCTGTATTTTTCAAGCATTGCTGGGTTTTATTCCATAAACCAACAGATGCTCATGCCTGTGATGTAATTTTGATCACATTGTTGCTTTTTGTCATTGTTTATATTGACCATGCTTTGTGTCTTCGTCCTCAGCTGACCATGTCCCGTTTGCCCGTCATGTCGTCTAAAAGGGTTCTCGCGAGCAGCAACTCGGAGAATTTGCACGATTTGGCACCTGCTCAGGTTTGTATTAAAATGATCCACATAAATTTCACCTGTCTTGATTATGTTTGTTTTTCTTTCTGCATCTTTACCTCTAGCAATTAGCAGAACTTCTTGTCATATTCTACGAGTTTGCCTAATTTAAACTATTCTTGAATCTCAGCACCTGAGTCATTGCTCTCATTTTGTGCTGTGTGGGTTTTGTTTTTGTAGAAAAAGATGCGTAAAGACTTTGAGTCACACAGACCACAAGCAGCTGCCACGGTGATTGGAGACAAACGTCCTCCTGCAGCAGCCAGAGCGTCTCTTTGTGAGTTTTGTCATCACTTGTGAACTTGGAGAATCCTTTATGTTTATCCCCAAAGTTCACAGAGCTGCAGAGGTTCTCTATAGCTGTATTTTAGAAAATATGTGATGTTCTTAAGAATGTGCATGGTTCTTCTGATCATTTTTGCCCCACACAGACAGACCAGTCAGAGGTGTGGGAGCTGCCACAGTTGCTGCTGGTCCTTCTCGAGGTAAGATACATTCACAGTTAATGAGGTGATAACTCGTGGTGTTCTGTGATGAATTTCTTGTTTTATCAGCTGTCCCGAAACAGCCTGCAGCTTCCACTGCTCCAAAAGGTACCACCAACACAAAACCACCTGCCGGTGCAAAAACAGGTGAGTTTCTTTTGGGTTTTTGTTTTTAATGAAACTAGGCCCCTTTTTAAGGTACCGGTAGGCTAAATGTTAAATATCTTGATGCATGCTCAATAATCCAGGTAGAAAAACCTAAAAAAAAAAAAAAAAAAAAAAAGGTATGGTAAGTCAGGTCTTCTGGACGTTCAAAAAACAAAATGAAAAAAGTTGTAGAAACATTTAGTCTTTCATCCGAAAAACTTCAGTCTGAGGAGCTGTATTCAGCTCAGTCTTATCAATAGCACCTTCTCATAGTGGATCAATCAGTTTGCTGATGACAGCCAAAACTAGCTGTTCACATGATCAAGGAGGACCATCAGTCTAACGATGGATCATTAGTGCCCTGATGGTTTCTTGCTGTTCATAGGGGGCTGAGTGATACTAGCAATAAGTACTTGCGGTCACTCAAGGATGAAGATTTCCACATCCTTGATAGAGAGGAACGTTGGTTTGAAAGAAAGGAGGTCATTTTTGTGAAGAGAAACTGCCCATCATTAAATGGGGCGGAGCCTCTGTGTTCAACTGTCCCCGTCTTACAATGCTGTTATTGCTAGTATCACTCTGTCACCCTGTGAATAGCAAGCAGTTGTTAGGTTGTTGGTCCTCTGTTAGCATGTGAACAGCTAGTTCTGGATGTCACACCAACAAACTGGGTGAGCCACTATGAGAAGGTGCTATTTATAATGGTTAGTATGGTTAGATAAATAAATAAGACTGAGTTTAGTGCAGCTCCTCAGACTGACTGAGGTCTTTTGGACAAAAGATTAAATGTTTCAACAAGAATCCGTCTAGAGGATCTGACTTAACGTTGTTAGAGTTAGTTTAATTACAATTCACCTGGAACGTTGATTTGGAGAAATTATCAGTGCAATTTTTTGTTCTTTGTTTTATATAAAATCTTACCAGTAAATTATTATGTTTGTTGTGCTTTTGTGTGTCTTTATTCTGTAATTAAGTGAACATTTTAAACACAGACCGACCGTAGGGGAAACCTAAAGGAATTATACGTAGTGTTTTTATCATGCCTGAACACATGTACAACTTTTGACGTGGTTTCAGGAAGTCAAAGCAAGATATAAAAATAATTTTGGACGAAGGTAATTAGTGGCTTGACATTATTTTGTTTTTATTTTTTATTATACTCTATGAACACCCCATGAGGAATTAATTCCCTGCATTTTTCCCCATCACACATGTGGAGCAGATAGCTGTCATCTTAGGTGCCTGGGGAGCAGCTGGGGCAGGGGGTTAAGAGCTTCACTCTAAATCCCACAGTGGGGCAAATAAGGGTGGAGGCAGGTGTGGGTGCTTCACCTTTCCCACACCTATTTTTTGATATAACAGTCAGGGGATTTGGATGTTCATAAGTTTGTCTTCTCTAACCTCTGTGCCCCCAACCTCCTGGGACTTAGCAGTCCCTATAAACCTCAGTTAAGTGATGGAGGTTATGCACAAAACCAAAACTGCTAAATAGAATTTGTCTAATATGTTTTTTCTTTTCCTTCACTGATGAATCAAGTCTTTCAATGCTCTTGTGTGCAGGTGGGACCGGGGCCCCCCGGCGTCATGCATGGGATCTGAAGGGCAAGGTTAGTGATATGGAGGGCAAAATGCGTAACTACCAGACCAGGATCAAATCTATAAACGAGGAGAATGGAGTGCTCAAAGGCTCGATGGTCCAAACCCAATCCAGGATGGCTGAACTCGAAAAGGAGGTCGAGACCCAAAAGAGCAAAATCAGGTTCGAGGGAGATACTTTTCAAAATCAATATTTTAGACGGTGGATTTTTATTTATTTATTATTCCTTCAATGATGATTTTGTTTTCTTCATGTAGCGAGTATGAAGTGGAGCTTCAGGCTTTGTCAGGAGTCCAAAAAGAGCTTGAGAAGGTGTCAAGTGAGAAGAGTGTCCTTGAAAAGAAGCTCTGCAACTTGGAGGAATCTTTCAAAGCTCTGGAGACTCTGCGGAACAGCCAGGAAGCAGAGCTGCAGGCCATCAAGGTAAAGGGTCTCTCACTGAACACGGGTGTTTTAAACACTGGTGTTCATTCATTTGGTGACCATGACCTGTTTAAATGGATTTAGTAACAAATTTTATTATTTTGTTTTGCTTCAGATTAAATTATCTGTTCAAGAATCAACAGTGGACCGTCTGCAGGCTAACCTCAGAAGCACTGAAGAAGAGGTCTGCTCTCTAAAAGAAACCGTGGCCCAGCAGGAAGATGAACTCCATGCTGGAGAGATGGAGCGCAGACGGCTTCATAATATCATCCAGGAACTCAAGGTGAGTTACCGCCTGGTTCAACCAGGAAGTACTGGTACCCCAACACTCTCAGATACACAGTCTGTTTGTTGTCCACTGTTGTCATCACTCTTTGTTAAAATCATGTCTCTCTTGTAAATGACTTCCTGAGGCTCAATGGGACTAACCTGTATAAATAAAGGTTGAATGAATGGAAAAAGATGAGGGGGGTTTAGAGCCACAGGAGCATTTCTCTACTTCTTACAACCATTTAAGTCACTTCCAATTTATTTTGATGTGTGATGAAGGAACTGGTCCTTTGAAGTTCTCCGTGCTTTGATTTATCACGTTGTTCGGACGTCTTCACCTGTAAGTCTTTGAAAATCCACCACTGATGAAATGATGACCCTTTTCTTCCAGGGAAACATCAGGGTGTTTTGCAGAGTTCGCCCTCTCGTGGATGGAGGACCGAGCGGTCACATCCAGCTCGCAGCAAAAGACAACAAGTCGATCATGCTGGCCAAAACTGAGGAGGTCAGAATCATGTTGGCGAATTCTTTTATTCTCCAGGACATAACGGACACTTTTTGTCAAACATTAAAAAATAATGTATGAGCTGTGAAGTAGCTAACTTGTTTCAAATCAACCTCTGTCATCACAAAAGCAGTTTGGTTGTTATTGTTGAGAACGTCTCAGAGTGAATTCTGCTTTTTTCTGCTCGTCAGTCTCACACCGGAAAAAATACAGAAACTCAGAAGAACTACCATTTTAGTTTTGACCGTGTGTTTGGGCACCAGGCCTCGCAGCAGGAGGTAAATATGAACCAACCAAATCAAAGCTTTCTCATCTCTCACAGGAATAAACTTCATCATTATTTGTTTTATTTTTCAGATTTTTGATGAAATCTCCCTCCTGGTTCAGTCAGCCCTGGACGGCTACAACGTTTGTTGTTTCGCTTACGGTCAAACGGGAAGTGGGAAAACCTACACCATGGAGGGGGAGGAGGTTGACGACTGCATGGGAGTCATTCCGAGAGCCGTGCGACAAATTTTCAGATCTGGAGAAAAGCTGAAGCCGCAGGGCTGGGAGGTTGGTTCAAAAAAATAAACCTGAAAATAATTTCCAGAAACACTAATTTCACAGAACATGTAATAAAAAACTTGTGTCTGAGATGTGGCGGGAAGAAATAATGGTCATTTAACACGGGGACGTTTCTGTTTGAATCTCAGTTCTCCTTCACCGCCAGCTTCGTTGAAATTTACAATGAGACCCTGCGAGACCTTTTGTACACCGGCAAGTCCAACAAAAGACCCGAGCACGAGATCAGGAAGACCTCAAACAACGAGGTGACCGTCACCAACCTCACCTATAGGAAGGTGGACGTAGAGGATCAGGTACGGCAGGCGCATGTCCTGGTGTGTTCGGCAGCCAAAGTTGAGCCCTACAAAAGTCATAATTTAAAACTGATCATTATAATCCTGCATGATCTTTCTCTGGTGTTTATCTGTTTTATTCTTATAAATACTGTAGTTTTGTTTCTCCTGCCAGGTCTTTGATCTCATCGCTCTGGCCAAGCAGAATCGTGCCACGGCCCAAACGGCCCAGAACGACCGCTCTTCCCGCTCCCATTCTGTATTCCAGCTGCAGATTGAGGGGGCGAACACTGGGCGGGACGTTAAATGCAAGTGTGAGTATTAAATCTCTGATTCTGTGCTTTTAGGTCCACTTATGTCTGTAAGTTTAAATGAAGTTACAGGAAGTGTTCCGTCGAGGTTTTTGAAACTCATTGTTCTCATGATGCTTCGTGTTTGTTGCGTTTGGTCCTGTAGCCACTCTTTGCCTGGTGGACCTCGCAGGCAGCGAGCGGATGGTAAAGAGTCAGTGTCAGGGAGACCGCTTCAAGGAGATGACCTCCATCAACGGCTCCCTGTCCAACCTGGGCATTGTCATCGCTGCTCTGGCCAACAAGGTGAGTCAACTGGAGCCCAAAACGACGAACGACTGGCTCGGTTCAGGACAACTGGACTTCTAACTGTGTTCATTTGTGAATAAAACAAACGTTGCGTTTCAGGAGAGCCACGTTCCTTACCGCAACTCCAAGCTTACGTATCTTCTGCAGGACTGTTTAGGAGGAAACAGTAAAACGTGAGTTTGTATTTTCAACATACGGTCACTGAGGTGTACTTCTGCAGAACCTCTTACGTCAGATCAGCGCACTCAAAAAAAAAGGATATTTTTTAATAGAATTTGTGAATAAACAGGAATAAAATTATTTTTTTTTTTGTGTCTTCAGCTTGATGTTCGTGAACATTTCTCCTGAGCCGGACAGCTTCGGAGAAACACTCAGCTCCCTCAGGTTTGCAAGCAAGGTCAGTGACATCTGGAGTAATAATTCTTATCACTTGTTTTCAGGCTGCCTTTAGGAAATTATGACTTTTTATTTATTTTCATGCATTTCTCTGAAACCTGACTCGTGCAATGTCTTTGCAGGTCAATGACTGTGTAATTGGGACAGCAACCTCCAACAGGAAGTAAAGAACTCAATCAAATACTGTACTCCTTTTTTTTTTTTTCCCTACTTTTTAGTATTTTAATCTCACAGTGAAATATTTATGGGTTTATTTGACATGTGTTGTACAGTTTGGTACAAACTCATGCCAGGTTTTTAAATACCGAAGTTTTGTTTTCTGGTGTAAATACAGTACGGTAGTTTTTTCCCCTTTGGAAATCATAAAAATCTGTTCACCAGTTTTCCATTCCAGTTTTAATCAATTTTATTGGAAAAATCATAATCCATTGTGCTGAATGTTTTTGTGTTTTATTGTAATAAAGATGTGTAGAACATGGTAAACTGCAGGCGTTTTCTGCTACTTTTCTAGACTACATGAAGGTAAGCTGTTAAGCAAAAACATACTTCCTTTTTATTTATGACATTTCTCTTTTTTTATATTTTGAAGGGCTTTTAATTACCTTGAACGGATCGTACTTGGCTTTATATTTTTGCTATATATGCTGTATATTTTATTTTTTAATTAAAATAAGTCCTGATTGTTCCATCCTTTTTTTTTCTTCCAATGAAACTAATTTGTAATTTGCAGTGATTTTTAATTAATTCAACCCTTGTCAGCCAAATCTCAGTAAAATGGTGCAAAAACACATTTATCTGGCCTCAATGTACGGTATACCAAAATAAATAAAAATAAAACGTGAGTAACCTCCAGGTATTCAGCACAGGTATCGTTACTTCTTGTTAAAGTTGAATTTCCAGTGTTGGGTTTTGTGTCGGCCGAAGTCTGGCTCTTCTGTCTGGACTCGTCTTAAAGGCGACGCGCGAGTCTGCCGCCGCAGAAATCTGATGTTTACTGAAGGTTTTCCTGAAAAATGCTCCTGAAAGTCCAGGTCCTGGACCAACAGGCGGCTCGGTCTGCCTCCTCCTGCCCCACAGACTGGACCTCTGCAGCCGGCAGAGCCTGAAACGGTGAGCAGAACCTGCTTTGCGTTTGTTTTGGACCAACCGTCGGAGCTAACGGCAGCTAGCATCATGCTAACGTCACATCTGTAATGGAGTGATGGTTTCACTGGCACACGGTCAACAACAAAACATTTTAAAGGCTTGAGTTTTAACCTGCAGCTTTGTTATCATCAATTAAAAATGTCTGCATGCTCCAGGTGTTTGTTTCATGCATTCTGCAACAAAAGTCTCATTTTCTGTCATTTAAACAGAAGATGTACATCTTTATGAAAGTGCAATCAGCTGTTGGAGCAGCACTTATTGTTGTTCTGTTATAATCATCATCATGGCATTTTACTGTAATTAAAGTATTTACAGGATGTCTGGGATTAAAACATCTGCTTCAACACAGTCTAATCGTTCAGGCAGAAATCTGGTTAATTCTGCAGATTATTAATGTTTAATCATCTGTAAATTACCAGCCACATCTGGATTTATCTCAGTGGTATGTAAACATTTTGGGTCAACCTGGTCAATTTTTTTTTATTAACCTTTTCCACTAAATGTTTTGAAGTTTAAAGAGAAGCATTCACTTTGAGTTAAACAGAAATAAACAATGTTTTAATATTTCTTCAAAAGAAGAAATACAAACATTAAAGGAAATATATAAATCAGTCATCTGAAAAGTTGAACCTAAAGTGTAGAAAATCTTTAGAGGTTGACTGAAATGTGTTTTTCTTGTCAGCTAAGTAAAGCTCCAAGATCCAGAGCTCCTTAAATAAATCATTAGTTTCAGATTATTGATGAACTTGTGATTGCTTCTTTTTTTATTAAACTGACTTTTTTTTGTAAGTTTAGTGACTTGTGATAGAAGTTTATTTTTATTCTGCTGTGGTTTTTGTAACAGATTTATGCATATCAGCTTAAATATGTTCTGGTTATGTTGTTGCATCTTTGATTTAAATGGTCTGAGTTTCAAATTTAAGTTCTGCTATTATTTGTAATTTCATTTTCAGCTGCAATTCAAAGCAACACAAAACTCATCTTAAACTGAAATCAGTCAGTACATTTCATCGTAAATCATCTACAGTACTAGTTTAATCCTAAACTTCTTGAGTTAGGATGTCAGCGTCTAAAGGTTGATCCAGAATTGTTTTTATAGAAAGCATCATTAATCTGAATATGATGCAGCTGGACTTCCTGTTTTTAAGCTGTTTCACCTCTGACCTGCCGTCCACTGACTCCAGTGACCCCTTTAGTGTGACTCCCCCAAAACTAAACACCTGAAACTCCCAATCCATGATCAGAATCAAATCTTTCAGTTGAGGCTTGAAATGTCTTCAAAAAAGAACAAAAGTCTATTTTTGTTCAACTCTCAGGTCCAGGATGGACAAGAATCTACATCAATGACTCAGTTTGTTTTGTTGAGAACACTAGAAGTCAATAAAGCTTTTTTAAATCCTCCAGATGCAGTCGGTGCCCATGGAGGTGGGAAGCAGCAGCAGCTCAGGTGGCTCAGTGGTGCAGGTGAGCTTCCCCAGCGCTCAGGCCTCGGTTCTGGACGGCCTGAACCGTCAGAGAGAGGACGGCAGCCTCTGTGACCTCTCCATCCACGTCCAGGGACACGTGTTCAAGGCCCACCGCTGCGTCCTGGCTGCGTCCTCGCCGTACTTCCACGACCAGGTGGGCGAACAAATATCTAAAACTACACGGAGTCGCACTAAAACTGTGTAAACTTTAGCAGTTTACTGGATCAGATTAAATTCTCAGTATCCTGCAGACATCACCCAAGATCAGAGCTTTTACAAGATGTTCCTGTGACGTTCTGACCACTTGTGTCCAGGTCCTGCTGAAGAACATGTCCACGGTCTCCATCCCGGCGGTGATGGACCCGCTGGCCTTCGAGAGCGTTTTGAGCTGCGCCTACACCGGTCAGCTTCGAATGCTGCGAGACGACATCGTCAACTACCTCACCGTGGGCAGTGTGCTCCAGATGTGGCACATCGTGGACAAATGCACCGAGCTGCTGAGGGAGGGCCGTGCTGCAGCGATGGGGGGTGGAGGAGGCGCAGCAGCACAGGAAGGAGCAGGAGGAGGTGAAAGGTCAGCCAACTCTGGGTGTAGCAGCAGCAACACCGAGGGGGATGCTAACAGAGCTGGCAGCACAGGCGGTGTCCAGGTTGTGGAGTCCGACGAGCCCCAAAGAGCCCCCCAGCTCCACAGCCGGCCCTCGGTGAGCGAGAGCCAGTCCCCCAGCAGCACCAACTACTTCAGCCCCCGAGACGGGAGCGGCTTTGGGGGAGGTGGAGCAGCTGCAGCGGGGGCTTTGGTGGACGGAGGCAGAGCCAGCAACACCCCCAGCTACTGCACCCCCTCAGGAGGAGAGGAGGCTCTGCTTATTGAGGAGGAGGAGGAGGATGAAGAGGAGGAGGCGCTGTACCACCAAAGGAAGAGAGGAAGAGGAGGAGGCAGTGGAAGGAGGAAGAAATCAAGCTCCTTGTTGGAGCAGGAGGTCGGGGTCAGCGACAGCTTCGGTGTTTCCTCCTACCAGGTGAGTGAACCAGGAAATGAACTTCACGTAAAGATCGACAAGTAATTCAAAAGTTTCTTTTGTTTTCACGTGTCTGTCCATCAATAATCAATACGCTGCAGTTTCACTTTGCTGCCGTGAAGCTGCTTCAAAGAAATCAAAACCTTTTTTTTATTTTCCTGTTTAGACTTATTTACTTTAAAAAGTTACAGGTTTTAATCAAAGACACATTGTTTATATGTAAGCATTAATAGATAACAGAGCTTAACATAAAATTGTCCCTGTGGAGGACGGGGAGGACTCGGCGATGTCCCTACAGAAGCGTCCCACCTACAGCCAGCCCAGCATCATGCCCCGCAAACAGTGGGTGGTGGTGAAAACCGAGCGCGCCGAGGACGACGACCTGATCGTGGTGTCCGGGGAGGAGGTGGGAGACGAGGAGGAGGACGAGGAGGAGAGGGAGATGGAGCTGGTGGCACAAGACAGGGAGAGGGGCAACTTCAACATTTCAAACGTCAGGAGCCTTTCCAGCGATCTGGGGGGTCGAGCGGAGAGCGACATGGACTCACAGGTGAGCTGGATTTATTATCAGGGATCCTTCTGTTCAGGGATGAAATGGTCCTGATGAAAGATGAAAAATGGCCATTTGATGATAAAAAAAAAAAAAAAAAGTTGTGCTGTATTTAGATGACCACTAGAGGGTGCTAAAGTAACCAGATTAAAAAGAAAAACTTATTTTACATCTTAATGTCCAAAATTTATATACAGTATATAAATAAAAAAAAACACACACACAAGTACCTTTTTTAAATTTAGTGAAATATTAAGAGGTTTTAAAATACTCCCAAACTTGTCCTGAAACAAGTTTTTGACTAATGGCTGATTTAGTAACTGGGACTCTGTACACAATTTTGTTTCACCACATGCAAATGACAAATAAAGAAACTCTGACTCATAGTGAAGGAATATATTTGTATTTGGGGGAGTGGTGGCGCAGTGGTTAGACGGTGGGTTTGTGATCGGAAGATCGTCGGTTCAAACCCCGGTACCGACAATATCATTCACACCACTCTGGGCCCCTGTGCAAGGCCCTTAACCCCCACCATCTGCTCCCTAACAGGTCTCTCTTGAAAATGAGTTCTCGTGGCTCAATGAGACTAACCTGGATAAATAAAAAGCAACAAAGTACATCTTTCAGGTGGATAATAAATAATAAGAAACCTTATTTGGGCAAGCATGCTACAATCAGCAATTTCCAAACTTATAGACTGCAGATGGCATGCAATTCACTGATCTTTGATCAAATGGTACAATAAAATATGCTTTTATCGTTTTACTAGAAAATATTTCAAATTGATTTCACTTTAAAAATATATTTAGGGCAGTGTTCAAAGTCACACAGTTTGTCTCGATATGTCGACTGGCCTTTGAAAGTGCTGCTCTTCCAATTCCCAGATTTATTATTCACACCAGACAGGCATTTTCTCCTTGACTGTAAATGCATCAAATTTTAAATCGGTTAGATGAAAGCATCTGTTTTGAGTGCTTATTACTTGCACCAGCAAAGACAGTCCTTGTGCTGGTAATGACTGCACTCTCCAGTATATGCATGGCATTCCTCGATGATTTGAATGCATAATTAGCATAATAAATACTTCTGTCACATATGAAGACTTGTTTTGTGAGGCAATCATTGCAGCGAGCAAAGCAAAGGTTCCCACTTCTAGGAAGAACCTGCAATAACATAAATGTAATTTTGCCTTCACAACATAGATAAATGCATGTGACTTACACGTATACATACTGGATAAGCAGTGCAGGCTCCTTCTGAGCAGTAATAATGAGGAAAGGATTGATAGTTAGGCTGTATATAATATATAATCGGCTGTCCCATAGTTTTGTATTCAACCATGCTCAAGTGTGGAGCAACATGTCATTATTACAGGCCGATACTAAAATGCACAAGCTGACAGCTGCATGTATATTGGCACTATTTTTGTGTGTGGATTGTAAACAAGCTATGAATACAATTTTCTATCATGATAGAGCTATAAGTCCACAGAGGTATAAAATGAAAGTGTCTTGTTTTTTTTCTAATTCAGGACAGTAGAAAATAATTCCTGATTTCAGTGGAAGAGAGACGATGTTCAGCTCTGCTCCTGTCCTGTCCTATCCTATCAGATAGTGAGAATGATGAGGCCACATAAGTGGCATCTCAATGTACTGAAATTATTGTTTTATTGGGCATGAATTTAGTGGCCATCATTTCATTGTAATTCGTTCCAATTTCAATGAGCAAATTGTTCAGATTATGTAATATACTGTATATACATGAGTAATTATCTTTCTGGTGAATTC
>JARVLU010000583.1:26421697-26441637 GCA_031762415.1 Simpsonichthys santanae | reverse complement strand
CTCCAGCCAACAAACTGAGTCACAAAAAAAAAAAAAAAAAAAAAAAAATTCCATTCATGTTGCAATAAAAAATAACAAATGCTGTCAGTAGAAAAAAAAAAAACCACTGGATAAGTGTTGGAAAATGACAAATGTGTTAATTTGGTTTTAATCTACATCATAATAGTTTGTCTCCCTTGGTTTCCATAAACTCATCTGCCATAATCTCTCATGATGAACCTTCTAGGTCAGTTCCTGTGTTCACTTCCAGCATTAAATGAACTATAAACTATAAATAAATAAACTGCTGGTCTCTGTCTGAGTCAGCTTTTAGGTTATCTTCATCACCAACCTGACGGGTAAAGTTTATGTCATAAATTTATTATAAAACGCCTAAATTATTGTCAGTTTATCACAGGAGAGTCTGCTTTAAAAACTAATTTTACTTTTAGTCATTTGAATATACTTTTTTGCTAAAGGTAAAATCTTTAGTGAGCCGTGCAGCTTGGAAAGTGTTTATTTTAATGACTGTGACAACATGAACATCATAGTTACATTAAATCAATGTTGTAACTTTGTTTTCTTTTACATGTCAATTAAAAACAGTTGTGGTTTATTTGGATCAGTGGTCGAGTCAGAACATCCCGTCTTTGTAACGATGGATCAACTCTGAGACGTCCTCTTTACACACTTTGATCCAGCCATCTTCACGCATGTGGTACACTGCACAAACCGAGAAAAAAATACAAATACATTCAAATAAATACATGTAAACACAAAGAAAACGTTACTTTTCTCAACATGTACTAAAACTACAACGTTCATTCTTTTTTAAATATGTAAATCTTGTGTTTAAAACTTTTCTTGGAGAAACAACTAAATTATTTTAAAACTCAATAAAAATGGAACAAAAGAGAAAACAGTTTGGACTAAAAAAAAAAACAGATGGCACTGCATTATAATACCCTGAGAAAAATTAAACAATAAATAAGATGTTTAGTAACTACAAACTTTAGATGTTCTCTGCGTCTGTACTCACTGTTAACCACTCCTCCGGAGTAGGCGTCCCGGTGTGTAGCGTGAGTGATGCCCCGACGGCCCAGTTCGTACGCCTCCTCCACCGTCATGTCTTCCCTGTAACCGCTGTCCACCACACCGTAGGCGTAGCCGTTCCCACAGCCGGTCGAGAACATCCGACCCGACAAACGGGTTCCGTTATCATCCACATAGTACAGACCAGGACCCTGCAGAAAACACAACCGTCATCTGAGCTCCAACAACTTTGTTGTAATTACTACAGAACATTAAGATTTATATTTAAACACAGCCTTCTTACTGCTTATAACTACAATACATCCAAAATGTAACATAACATTAGCTTCTTCTGGAGCATTTTTTATTCAATGTTTTGCTCCATATCTGCAGTATAAAATATAACGTCTTCAGTATTATATACCTGACTCTGAAGAAATTAGATACATTTGAAACCTTTTTATTTGTAAGTACTGTATGAATGTTTACGAAAATACAGTTTATTTAATTTGAGCTTTTTTTCCTCTAAAATTTTAGACTTTTTAAAAGTCTTTAGAATTTAATTTTAAGCTTTTTCACTCACCCTGGGCAATTCCTTGCACTTTACATTTTTTTTTGTATTGTGTTTTTTGTTTAAGCCATCTAACACCCAACTATAACTTACCATTTTTTTAATTTATTTTTTTGGACTACAGTATAAGGTGCACTTAAAATCCTTTAATTTTCTCAACAATTGACAGTAAGCCTTATAATCAGGTGTGCCTTATGTATTAATTATGTTTGTGCTCACTGACCTCAAACTGATTTTATGTGGTACAACTGAACAATGTTGAGAGATATTGTGAATGACTTGAATAAAGTTTGACTTATCCAACTGTTTTTTTTTTCCGCTTAATGCGTCTTATAATCCGGTGTGCCATAAAGTCTGAAAAATACGGTTATCAGGCTTTGAAAGGCTCCTAAACTCTGGATTATTGGTTTGACACACACACATTTTAGCAAGTAAATGATTTCAGATAGGATATTTACTCTGTTACCAGCACATTACAAGCACTACTATTTATTGAAAGCAAAATATAAAGAAATGGGCATTGACTCAAGACTTTTGTACAGTATTGTACAGTATTGTACATGTTCTGAGGGCATTAATGTATTCAAAATATTTCTGGAGATGCCCCTAATGCTCACTTTGTGTTGTCAAATTTTTTTTAAATACTGTATTAAGGTGTGGAAATAACAAAAATAGACCTAAACCTAAATAGTAATAGCAACGCATTAAAAAAAATGCCAAAAAAATCAAAATGTAACCTGTGACAAAAGTGTACTGTACAGGTCGACCTTTAAACTGCAGCAACACATTTGAACCTAAGGATTGTTTTTCTCCAAAAATATTAAATGATGTTTTATTGTAACTTATACAGACTCCCAGGAACATTTAAAGTTTGGATGCGTGTGAAACGGTGCCCCCAGCTCACCTGTTGGTCCCATCCACAGATCATGCTCCCCACAGAAAGGCCCATTCCTCTGTAACCCAACATCATGTTACACAGCAGCTTGGAGGCAGCAGCTACAGAGATCCGCTGGTTGTTTCTCAGCCTGTACAGCCTGGAGGACGTCACAATAATACAATCAATTATCCAGGAAAAATACAAATTAGTCCACCTTGTAGTGCACCAATGTAATACATCAAAATGAGTATGTGCATTAACATGGTTAAATAAATAACAAGTTTCCAAGTGTCTTGAAATCTGCTCTCTGCAGCACAAATTATCCTTATTTAGTTTAATTTGTATTTTATCCCAAATAAGAAAACAATGAAGGACATGATCTCTTGCATATGAGTCGAATCATATGAATCGGTCACAGATGAGCACAGATTGAAACTTAGATAATAAAATAGTCTGCAGTGGTTTTGATTTTTGTATTACACCTTACTTACCTGCATTCTTTCGCCAGGAGTCTCTCCCAGTACTGGCAGTCTGCAGCGCTGCCCGACATGGTGCCCAGCAGGTACGGGTTGATCTCAATCACTTTGTTGACATCGTTGGAGGCTGCAGAGCCAAGAAACAATTAGAAAAAAATAATGTTTTTTAATTAAACTATTGAAATGTGTCCGTACTGCACAGTGTAGTCAACAAAAGCAACATATATACTGTAATTAGTTAAACGTCAGAGTGAAGCAAGTCTGGACCTTCACCTCAGCTCATGACAAGATTAAAAATATACAGAACTGTTTCTTTAGAGATGGACTGAGCTTGTTCATACTTAGCTTATTTTTAATATCTGATAATATGGTGTCAAAATTAAAAAAGAAAAATTATTGCAAAATTTAACTTAAATACAATGTTTTCCCACATTTTCTTCAATTTAGAAAATACAATTTTATTTAATTTTCCAGACCTGGCACATTAATAGCATGCCCGAGCACCTGCCCTTTTATTCCTTCATGTCCAAAGTGATATTTTATTTTTCCCTTTTGACAGATGTCTTCTCTGTGTATTCTTAAAAGTGTTTTTATTAACAAAAATACAGTATTTAAATAAGTTGAACTGACTGCCATTAACACTTTGTGATCTTTCACTTGGAGTTCAACTAAAGTTTCTAAATAATCTAGACAAGCTCTAGTCAAGACTTAATGACTATTTTTTGTTAATGAGTTTTTATAACAGTGTCTTGTCTCTCATTAAGCTTAGATCGGTGAAAACCCAGGCAACAGTTGCTGTATGCACAGTGTCCCCCATCTCGCCTCCTCCTTCATCTCACGTGCACCTCCTTCAGCGTGCTCAGGAGTCTTGGTGGCCTCCCTCCTTCTTACACCAGCACTCAGTTTGAGAGGACAGCCAGCTCTTGGTAGATTTACACATGTTCCATATTCCTTCTATTCCTTGATGATGGATTTAACAGAACTCCTGAGGATGTTGGAAAGTATATATTTTTTATCCATCCCCTGACTTGTACTTTTCATTAACATTTTCTTGGAGTTGAAGTAGTCACTTAACAGAGAGTGAATGTTTATGCAATCACCTATTTTACATTACTTTTTTATATAATTGGTGGAAATTAAATTTTATGTTGACAATGAAAAGGTTTTTGTTTCTGTAAAGAAGTCCAGTTTACACTATGATTGATTTATGACAGCAAATAAAGCATAAAACATCCAAGGAGGAGAATATTTTCAAAGGCACTGTTGATAAAGTTTTTATTACTCTGTGTAGTGTTTAATTTTTATTTAATTATTTCGTTTAACTATGAGCTGACTTTTTAAATGGTTTGTGGACAGCACTATTTGTGAACAGCCCTATCCCAGACCCATTTACCTAAGTACCGTCCAGCTGAAGCTCTGGAGTCCACAGCCACGATGACTCCATGTTTGAACTTGAAGGCCAGTGTGGTGGTTCCGTGGTTCAGGTCAATGCGCACGTCTCCATCACGGTTACAGGACTGCAGGAACCCTGAAGGCTGAGATGAAACCAAACAAAACTATCTCACTGTATGTGCTGAAGGAAATGACAGCGTTTAGTAATTAATGGTTCAATCTTTGACAACAGCTTTTGATTTTTACAGTTTTATGATTTCTTAAAAAGCGCAAACACAAGAGACGCGTAAAACCTGAAACACGACGCGTCCGACGCGTCAGCGCTTCACCAGTCATTATCCAGTCAGTAGATCAGGTTCAGATTATAGAATATCAGTTTTTTTAATTAAACCATGTTGAAATATGACACTCACTTCTTCACCAACAGGAACAGCAAACTCTTGGATTTTGGTTCCAAAACTGTAGTGGTTGGGTCTGTCGAAAAGTTGCGTCTGTCTGGCTCCAAAAATAGTTTCAGAAAAAGGGTTGAAGCCAATAACTTCTGAAAGTGCCATTTTGCCTTATATTAAAAATAAATTAACACTATTGTATATTGTCCAGGTGTTAATGTTTCTGAAAGAACGACGAACATTTACAGGCTGAGAATAATTTCCTCATGAGAAAGAATCCGAAAGTGAAAGGGTTTGTTCATGGCTTTTTATTGTTTTATTTTTTCTGAAAAAAATGCGTAAAATGTGTCGAAATCAGAAACGGATGCAGAAATATAACTAATATCTTCACAATGCTGCATTTTTAAAATAAAAACGTTACAATTAAAGCCACTTAACTTAAATTTAAAGTTCTACAAATACAGACGCGTCCGAGCCCTTTGGACCAATAGAAAACGAGTTTTATTAGTCGTCATCAGTCTCTAAGCTGAAATGCAGAAATCAGGTTTGAAGAATTCAACATGAAACAGTTTATTATGGAGCAGCTACATTATGTTGTAGTTTGAAATTAATTAAATAATATACATCATGCTGTTCTTTTTGTTTTAACTTTATTATTAGAATAAGCTGTACGTCCAGCTTGAAATTAATACATGAATAGAATTAAGTACAAAGTAAAAGTATGAAAAGAAATAAGACAAAACATGTTGTAGTAATCTGTAAAAATAATTTTATTCAGTGTTCGTAACCATCTTTGCATATTACAGTAAAACCTTACAGTATTACAGTTTTTTTTTAATTTTCTACACTCCAGTAAAATGTTATAAAAAATCTGAGATTATTGTTAAATAAAGATAAAAAAAAATCTCTGACAAGTGTTTTTGTGTTTTGTGATTGTTCATTATAGATCAGGTTGTTTCCATCTCCTGCACAGTTTCCTGAACAACCTCCAGCTTCAAGGGAACAACTTTCTCTGTCAGAACGGCTGTAGTTCCTGGACGATACTTATATTTCATTTTCCTGAAACAAATAAAGAACAAAAGGTGCAGAAGTTAGTGCCTCCTGATGCTGCTGCTAATACAGCATTTGTATCTGACCAGCTGGTGATTAAAAGCTTTTTCTTAGTTATTTGAAAGGAAAAACTATTCAAGATTTCAAATGAAGAACGGTAATTAATGATCACAGAACTTTGCAGAAACAGGCCGAAGGAATTAAATGAATTAAATGAATTAAATGTTTACTAAACATGGTTTGATATAAAAAGTCACTAAAATTCTTATTTTTAGTTTGTTCAGAACAGATTACTACCGGTCATCTTTGTATTCTGACTCCTGGTAGGGTCTCATGTAGTCCACTCCGTGTTTGGTGATGACGCAGATGTCGATGTTGTGTCCTGAGCCGAGGTCACTCATGATGCCCGCATGGATCGCAGCTCGCACCAACTCTTTGGCTTCCTCCAGCTGAGAGAGGAGAGGAAGAACAGGTAGAGGAGGTCAAAGGTAGACAAAAACAATTAATAAACCAAATGGTTATCACAATAAATTCATGCCATCTTATAGAAACATTAATCATGAATACCTCTAAATTATGTTTGAAGCCGTCCTCTAAAATCCCAAGAGCAGCCAGATCACCAGAACCTGCATGAACACAAAGCAGTCATCTGAACCTAT
The DNA here is from genome assembly GCA_031762415.1 of Simpsonichthys santanae. Classification (NCBI taxonomy): domain Eukaryota; kingdom Metazoa; phylum Chordata; class Actinopteri; order Cyprinodontiformes; family Rivulidae; genus Simpsonichthys; species Simpsonichthys santanae. The sequence goes on along the minus strand of JARVLU010000583.1, from coordinate 26,435,212 downwards.
AATCTGAGGGATAATTTACCACATTAAAACTGATTTTGTAACTTATAGCTAACATTTTCATATAAAGCACATTTTAATGAACCCAATCCAAAAATAATTGAAAGAGCATTGCAGCAATACCACCAGTGAAGAGAATGAGCAACAAAAAAGGTTTATTAACAGTTATTTGCACACCCATTGCAAGGTAAGGCACTTTATCTACACTCCCATATGGTCCCACTTCGTACAGGTGATTCCCAGTACAGTCCACTCCTCCCAGGATCAGACTGGCACCGATCTGACCGTGATACCTGAGGACATCAGACCAAACGTGTCTGAATAAATCTGCATATTTAAATAAAGCAGTTCACATGTACCTCCTTCATAATGTACCTGTACAACATATCCTGCAGTATGTTCACAGCCATGACGAGACGGGGATTTCTCCCACTGTTCATGGAAAAAATGGTGAGGTTGGATGAAAGCAGATCTGTGGTTTTCTCTGTGTCTGCTGCTGTTCCTGCTCCACAACAACTAAAAACACACAGAGAAATAAAACGAGAATTATGAGAAAACAGGTGAAGAAGAAAAAGTAAAGTAATGAGATATTTCTAAAATGCTTTAACATTAACATCAATTTATCATTATTTTCCTTCAGTAGCAACAGGCTTCAGAGATTATTCTGTCTTGAGCTGTGTGTGTATATGTTGTGTATATCTCTAATATGCTCATTTTTGTTCTAAATCCAAATATAATCCTCACAACTAAAACTGTTTTTATGTGATAAGCCTTAAGGTCTTATAAATCTCGTCATGGCTGTGAACATACTGCAGGATATGTTGCACAGGTACATTATGGAGGAGGTAAATGTGAACTTCTTTAACTATAATGTAATTTTCCTTTCATCATTTTCATTTAGAACATGTGAATCTTACTATATGTTTGGAGAAATGTAATGGATCTTGGCGCACATCTTGTCAGCCACAACTTCACTGGAGGTGGCTCTTGTGTCGGCTCCGAGCACCACTCCATCCTACAGCAACAAACACAAGTCACCAAAACTCTTCATCATTTAGATTAAATTGAATTACTGTGTCATTACAGTTACAGCTTCAGGCTGAACGTTTTAATCTCATAAAACTCATATTTGGATTCTCCTGTCTGCTTGAATCTCACTTGATCCACTGGAGCTGCTGCTGCCCAGTGCATGTTCGATAAAAAGTGTGCATATGATGAGTACATCTATTGGGTTTTATATACAAGATATGCAACACTTCAGCAGATCACAGTTGCATGTTTTAACCCCCTTTACTAGCTGTGGACTTTGTATTAAGTTAGTAATTTTCAAACTATAAGCCACTGAATGGCCTTTAAGTCAGTGCCATGGATAATCTGTGCACAAATGCAGCATGTAGAATATTATATATTCAAATATTTTCATTTCTATGTGAAAATAGTCATTCATTCATTCAACCATTATTTATACAGGTTAATCCCATTGAGCCTCAGTAACTCATTTACAAGAGAGACGTGAATTTTAACAAAGAGTGATGACAACAGAATATCAGAATATCTTCAGAATGTCTTGGACAATAACAGTGGACGTGGACAACAATGACAATCATAAAAGTGGCAATTTTTAAAACAAGTTAAAATAAAATGGCAACCAAAAGGACAGTCAAAAGGAAAAAGTAGCAAAACAAAACAAAATAAAATAAAATAAATAAATAAATAAATAAATAATAAAAAACAGCTATATTATGAGGTAGTGTAGAAAACTACAAACAGGAACATATCTGCATTGGTTCTTGCCAGGAACTTAACAGATGTTTGAAGCCACTTAGGCACAAGGTTGAGAGGTTCAGATCTTATTGTAAAATATTCCAGGAAACAGGAGCGGAGTTGGAGAAGGTCCTTTTGCCAAGCTCAGTTCTCACTGAGGGAACACTGCAGGTAATCATGTCCTGAGAGCGCACGCTGTATTGCACTCATGCAGAGACATGTGATGTATGAAGGCAGCAGACCAAGAAGTGATTTAAAAATAGTTAAATGGCCAAGTGTGAATATATGTAGGCCTATACTGTATATAATTTTTAATAAATGGAATCCAATCAATAAGACAGTCAAAATTATTTACAATTCTACTAATCCTATATATTAATCACCTTGAACACCAGCCCTGCGATGGTGGTCCCTGTTTTCAGAGGTTTTGGTGTTTGTCCTCCGTCAAAAAGACCCTCTAACGCAGCATTTCTGGAGAGGGGGGGACAGAGAGAGGGAGGGTGTAGCAGGTGAGTGGGAGGGGGACATATGTCCTCAAAGACACATATGTACATCACAATGAGATTAACCTGCCTAAATAAAGGTTGAATGAATGTTACAGGCATGATCATTCGGTAAAACATGAAAACAAATAGGAAAAAAAAAGTTACTTTCGCTTTTGATTCCAGATTAACTTTAGGCTCAAGTTTCTTTTCAATTAGTTATTTGTTAATACAGTTCAGACATAAAACAAGTTCATACCTTGTCGCGTTGTCAAAATTAAATCCAGCAGCCGGAGTTTCGAGAACATTTGACAGCGCCATGGTGGACGTGTCCACTGCGTCTCTGCGCGTCTCGGTGCGCCTGAGGTCGCTGTTCTGAGCGGCAGAGCTCGTTCTCTTTCGATTTTAGAAAGAAAATGGAGAAACACTACAAGGACTCGAAAGTTAAAGGAGTCAGCACCGGGGTGAGTAGATACTAAAAGGTTCGCCATCATTATAACTAACTTTTACCAGTCGAAGTTTGTAAACAATATGGATTATGAATGACCGACTGTGCGTAAAGAGGCTGCAATAACTGGAGTAGTTTCCTGAAACAGAGTGAAAGGAAGAATTCAGTGAAATTTACTATCAGCAAGTAAATTACATGTGTGCTTTGAAATGTTTATTGTTCACATTTATTAAAAAAAAATACTTAATTTTTTTAATATATGTGGATAAGAGCCATCTAAAAAAATAAAGGTTGAATGAATCTCACCTCGAACTCCAAATCCCAGAATGCATAGCTTTCAGTGACTCATCATCGCACATACAATGCGTGTGCGTGATGTTGGGTGGTCCAGGATAAAAACAAATGAAGTCTTCTCCCCATCCTTGTTCCTCCTCAGACCACCATCCTGGCTGCCATCTTTGATGGAGGGGTCGTGATTGGTTCAGATTCCAGAGCTTCAATCGGAGGGTGAGGATGCTGTGATGATGGATTAGTATTATTAAAGCAGAGAGACTGTATTTTATTTAAATAATAAAAATGAAATATAATTTAAATAATTTTAAGTTTTGCATGGCTCCATTACTTGTGTTAATAAAACATTTAATATAATTTTGTTTTTTCAGTCCATTTACATGATATACTGTACTGTACTTTCAGCTTTAAAGGGTAATCCAGATTATTATAATTGTTCTCTGATATTTCACCTTTGTTGATACTTTAAATACCAATAAATGAGCTACTTTACACTGACAGCAGAAATGAATTACATAAATCATTCTATTTCAGGGAATATGTATCATCAAAGACCATCAACAAGGTGGTCCAAGTGCACGACCGGATCTTCTGCTGCATGGCAGGCTCACTTGCTGATGCTCAGGCCGTCACTAAAACTGCAAAGTTTCACCTGTCCTTCCACAGGTATTCACACCTCACATGTGGACATCCATACAAAACATAATTTTTCATACAACTTGAAGTAATAATTCATCATTTTTACTTTGTATATGGTAAATCCAAAAAGGTTAAAAAAAAAAAAAAAAAAAAAAACCCTGGACTCCAGTTCTGAGTGCAGACTTCAACGGGACTCAGAACTGAAGTTAAACTGTTTTTTAATTTTATTTTTGGATTTATTTAAATACAGTATATACATACCAGTTCTTTTAGTTTATGTCTTCTCTTGTTTTATACGTACAAAGTTAACATGCTATATTAATTTATATTGTACATAAAAAATCAAGTTCTATCTTTTTTTTATCTGTCGCAGCGTTCAGATGGAGAGTCCTCCTCTGGTGATCGCAGCAGCATCCGTCCTGAGGGAACTGTGTTACACAAACAAAGAGGAGCTGCAGGCCGGCTTCATCACAGCCGGCTGGGACAGGAAGCGAGGACCACAGGTAAGTGACAACAAAAAGTCCCACTGTACGTAATTTACCTGCACTGCTGATGCTCTCCATCCCTCCCCAGGTGTATGTTGTGTCTCTGGGTGGGATGTTGGTCAGTCAGCCTGTCACAATCGGAGGCTCAGGAAGCACCTACATCTACGGCTACGTTGATGCTAAATATAAACCCAACATGACCAGAGAGGAATGTCAACAGTTTGCAACCAACGGTAAATTTTAATTAACTGACTTATTTACAATTTATGTATTTTTCAGATTATTTAGAGTAAATAACTTGATGAAAAACTTCAGTTTGATTGTATGAAAAACTAATGAATAAATATCAGAGTGTAGTTAAAATCCTGACTCTTAGCAATGACTTAGTTGCTAAAATATGACATTTAATATATAAATGTGATCTAAATGAGTGGATTAAAAAAAATTATTATAATAAAAACAAATCAGTTTGTAATAAAGTTTCCTTGCAGCAGTTAAAGTATGAAGATCTGATCAACCTTTATTTTCACGCTTGTCTCCGTCCACAGCTCTGGCCCTGGCCATGGGCAGGGACAACGTCAGTGGAGGAGTTGCTCACCTGGTGGTGATCACAGAAAAAGGGGTGGAGCATGTGGTTGTACCTGGAGACAAGCTGCCAAGATTCAATGATGAATGACTTTTTTTTTTTACATTCCATTAAAAAAAACATTACGTTGTTATTTAGATGCCATGAGCCACAATTTGTATAATAATTAGTCCACATAAGTTCCACATTTAACTGATGTCTCTTACCATTTTGTAATGAAAAACTTTGTGTGTGCATGTGTGTGTGTGCACATGTAATTTTATGTATTTTCAAACTGTATTTTTGTACTTGCTAGAAAGTGCATAGGGATGATGTGAATAAAATGTGCTATTGAAATAAAGTTTGATCTTCTTAACTGGACTGTAGAGGATTTTTATTTATTTTTTTAATCTTGGTTTGGAGAAATAGAGTGTAAGTCTGACAGGACTGCTGAGCCAACAGCTTGTCCAACAAGAACAAAGCAGATTACTGACATCTGATTACATTTGCAACTTTTTTATATTTAGCCATCTGTGCCAACATTCTTTGATACTTTACAGTTCGTTTTGCAACAGAATCCTGCAGTTATTTAGTTCAACAACCGTAAGTTAAAACACTTTTAATGTGGGGAATTTTACACAATCTTTTGCTAAATTAAACATGCAAAGCAAAATTTAAAACAAAATAAATGTAGTTTATGCAAGAAATGCAACAAATATTTGAAAAGTGAAGTCATTTGGAGACAGCAAAATCCTCTTTGGAAGGGGACCAGCTAGAAACATTAGCTTATTGTTATTAGCATACAAAATAAATGTATAACTTTTCAAGGTTCATGCTCAATCATCCAGGTAAAAAAATCAAACGATGTTCAGTCAGGTCATCATGGCCAGTTTCGTGAAAACCTCACTTCAAAATGTCCAGAGCTTTTCTTTCTAACTGCTTTCTCATAAAAGGATAAGCAACTAAGTTTAAGAAATCTGCACTTTGGTTAGACTTGTCACTGTTTTAAGTGCTCTATAAATAAACTGGTATGGTATCTTTGTCAATCATCAAATTTTCAACCTGACTTCATCAGGCACGCTCAGTTTTATGTTGTAATAATAATATTGTATGTTTTGTAGCAATAAAATCATTTGCTTCACAAATGTTTGAGTGGTTCCTTCAAATTATTTTCTTTCAATATTATTTTATATGGCAAATGTTGATTAGTACTTTTCAAGATTGTGAACATTAATATTGCCTAAGCTCTTTATGCCCATAACATGGTGGATGCGCACTTTTTGCGCAGTAAAACAGGCTGAGTGATCTCAGCTGTAGAGCAGGAACGATTTAACTTTCAATTTCGGTTTAACTAAAAAATGGAGTCCGCCTGAAGTTTGACCGTAGAGCAGGTCTGATCCATGAAAAACTTTTGAAAGTGCTTTAGAGGTTTTAAAACATTTTGAACAGCAAGTGAACCGAGCTGCTTCCTGCGCGTCTCCTCCGGTCACTTCGTCGTTTTTCTGCCATGTTGGGAGAAACGGAGCCGCACTGGTTGTCAGAGGAGGTGAAAACAGGGGTGAGAAAACGATTTTAACATATTTAAGAAACTCTGAGACTCGTGCGCGCAGATCAACACATATTGCTAATTTGTGCACATTTGCCAAATTACGCAAACAAATCCTTCTGTCTAGACAACCATCATTGCCATCGAGTATGACGGAGGGGTCGTGCTGGGCTCTGATTCCAGAGTGTCTGCAGGGTAAGTCCATTTTATGAGACATAAGCAAGATTCTTAAATGTTTTCTTTTGATCTTCACTAAATATTTATTTTTGTTTAATGTTTGAATATTCGACCCCCATCCTTCCACCCAGGGAATCAGTGGTAAACAGGGTGATGAATAAACTGTCTGCACTTCATGATAAGATCTACTGTGCTCTGTCAGGATCTGCAGCAGATGCTCAGACCATCGCTGAGACAGTCAACTACCAGCTGGATGTCCACAGGTAAAAAAAAAAAAAAAAAAAACACATTACAGCTTACCTGCAACCTGCAGCAAAACTAACAACAATAAAAGCACAGGTGTAAGTGTGAATGCATGAATATCTCCTGTCTGTGGTGGTCTTGATGTACTGTCCAGGTGTGCACCTCCCTTCAACAAGCAAAAGGGTACTGTATATTAAAACTGAAAGCTTTTCTTTCTTTTTGTTGTTTTTAGAAAACATCACCAACTCTACTAAAAATAAAAGTTAAAATACAGTATTTTCTTTTGAATACTGTGCAGAATCTTTAAACCATGCACCTTTCAATTATTTTATGTTTTGCTGCATGGAACATTCAAAGTGTTCTAGTTCTACAGACTTAGGTTTCTAAAATATATATTTATATATATATATTAGCTTTTTCACTAGTTTTATGTGCAATCTTAGCATAATGTTTAGGGTTCTTCTTACATAGATGAGGAAAGTAGACAAGGAGGGGACAAAAGAAGAAGTGTAAAACCCCTTTACAGCTGAAGACAAATTAGGACCTGAAAGAAGCACAATTATTCAGTTGGTAATTTACTGTTTCACAAGTTTTCAACTAACATCTCCTTTGTAGTTAGTGCTAAAATTAAATTTTACGTCTGTCAAATTGTGTTATCTTTCATATTTTTTAATAGACCCAAAGAAACTCTTTATGTTTTTGTGTCAAGCTGCTGGTGACAAAGTGCCCAAAGGTCCAATAAGTTCTCAGTGTGTTCAAACAACACTGGTCTAATCTTTAAATTTGTACCTGAATCGTGAGGTCAGAGTTCAGTGGCGTAACAAAAACAAAACAACAACATAAACAAAACGTTCTTCAGAAAATTATACTAGACTAAAAATAAGTCTTAAAGAAACCAAAATCCACTGCAAAACTGTGAAAGACCTTATTCAGAAAGCCCAGTGAACTATTATTAAACACTTTAAAGGTTATAAAAAGTATTGCTGCTTGGAGGCAATTTTAACAAAAGGCTATGGCTCATAACTTCTTGTACTGTAAGACTTTTTGATTCACCAAATCATTTTAAAATTCAGTTCTCAAGGTGACACAGCAGCACAGCAGGCTAGAGCCTCACAGCAAGAAGATTGCAGGCTTTCCTCCAGATTGATGGCCATTTTCTGCTTTAATATTTATAAAACAAAATATATTTACTGCTTTGGACCAATGTTTTCAGGCATTTGCATGCAACACATTATGACCAGAAATAAGATTTGTCACAGAAACTTTAACACAATATTTTCTGTCAGTATTGAAATAGGTGAGGACCCGCAGGTTCGCTCAGCTGCCACTCTGGTCAGAAACATCTCATACAAATACAAAGAGGAGCTGTCGGCTCATCTTATTGTAGCCGGCTGGGACAGAAGAGCTGGAGGGCAGGTTGGTGACCTCATGGTGTTAACTGCCGCCATTAACAGAATAAATCTTTATCAAATATATTCAAAATATCTCTAATTTCCTGAGTTGAACTTCAGACTGATGATAAATGTATTACTGAATATAGATGTCTTTAAAGAATAATAAATTTAGCCTTTGCCCTCAGTTTCTTTTCCCTCTGACCTCCAGGTTTTTGCGACCCTGAACGGGCTCCTGACCAGGCAGCCGTTTGCTGTTGGAGGCTCGGGCAGTTTTTACGTTTATGGGTTTGTTGATGCTGAATATCGCAAAGGAATGAGCAAAGAGGAGTGCCAGCAGTTTGTGGTCAACAGTAAGTGTTTCTTTATTATTATTATTATTAATAAACTAAGATAGATACATTCTACATCATGACATATGCTTTAGAAAGCTATTACAAATTTTCACTTGACAAATTATTTTCCTTCATCTTTTTCACGTAGCTCTCTCTTTGGCAATGAACCGGGACGGCTCCAGCGGTGGTGTGGCCTATTTGGTCACCATCGATGAACACAGCACAGAAGAGAAAGTCATCCTGGGAAATGACTTACCAACATTCTTTGATCAGTGACACGTGTATTTAATTCATCGCTGTGTTTTCTGAGTGTCGCTGTTCACTTCAGCTTGAAAACTGTAAACTTTGTACAAGTGATAATCATAATAAAATGGAGAAAATATTTACTGTACTTCATTAATGTAATCATTTTTTATTTAAACATTTATTATTACTCTTATTTTGTATTATTTGTTATTGTTTCAGTTTGATAATTTAGTTTGATAAATGAAAGAAACATTTATATAAACAGACATTAAAACTGAACATGTTCTCAACAATAAGTCTGTCTTTTTAAGTTTGTTATATTTTTGACAGACAGATAGACAATTTATGCAATTAGCCATTTTCATTCATTGCTGTGTTAATTTCTCACCTTAATTTTTGAAACAAATACATTTAGCAGGTTTGTTGTAATTTCCAATACAGACGTACAGTTTGTTACATAAATATTTGATTGTATTTTTAAATGAAAGTGGTAAAAATGTCTCTCATCTGCAGGGAAACTCCTAAACTTGCCAGAAAATGAAACTGAAAGTGAGTGACAGTAAAACGCTCGTCACAACAGAGCAGGTCTGGACTGCAGCTGAAAAATGGCAGGACAGCCTGTAACAACGTTTCACAAAGTCTTTGCTTTAATTTTAGCAGTTTGCGTCGATCTTTTCTTCTTTTACGCGTCAGGGTTTGTTGGAATCCACTTTGGGCATCTGGCGCGTCTGTGGGTCTTTGCAGCTCTGCGATGGTCAGTCGTTATTTGTGTAGCTCTCCTCGTGCTGGGAGACCTGAAGCCGCTGCTGATTCGTTTCATATCGGCTCACAGTCTGCTTCCAGCCGTGCTGGAGAGCGGAACCAGGCTTTACGGTGCGGAGAGCCAGTGTGGTCAGGTGGTGGACGCGCGCTGCTGGCTCATGTTCGCCGGCGCGTCGCTTGGAGCTGCGCTCTTCTGGGAGATCACCATCCCGGACACCGATGATGATGATGAGGAGGCTGAGAGTAAGGAGCAGAAACACAAGTCCAAAGTTCTGTTCATGAGAGTCCTTCACCTTTACAAGCCCGACTACCTCCTGCTGCTCGGAGGTCTGGTGTTCCTGTCACTGGCTGTCATCTGTAAGTAAAGGAAGATGAATTTTAATGATGCATTGAGTATACTATAAATTATTAATGTTGTTATTTTTATTAGTCTACAACGGTTGAAATCTATACTAATCTTGTGCTAACATGTCAAAAACAAAGACAGTTATTAGAGAAGTTGCAGCCCATCCATCTGAGAGGGGTTAAAGGTCATTTTCAATCTATTTGGAGTTCATCATTCTACAAAGAGAAATTCATTCAACCTTTATTTAGGCAGGTTGATCCCAAATATTATTCACAATCTTCAAGACAGCTGCTAATTGAGTGTATGCCCTCGCAAATTCACCCAGAAGGTCAGACTGTGCATTGTTCAGAGAAGTGAACTTCACCTCAGACACACAGGCCTCAGTTATCAGGTTAGAGTTTTACAATTGATTAGGACAATTAGAAAAAGGCTAAATAAGTATTACTTGCTTGGAAGGGATGCACAGCCTCTTCTCTTTAAAAACAACATGGTGGCATGACTTGGGTTTGGAAAGTTTTATCTGAATGAATCACAAGACTTCTATCCTTCGACAGATGAGAGAGACCATAGAGAGAATGCACAGCAGCATGCTTGGAGAAAACAAAACACAGCATATCAAACACCTCATACTAACCACTGTATCAGAATGGCGGTGGAGGGTTGATGGTGTGGGCTCCTTGCAGTCATTGAGTGAACCATGAACTTCTCTGTGGACCAGAAGATTCTAGCTTGGAAGTCAGGTTGTAGAGGCAACAAGCCCAAACCCACATATCCTTCTCACCAGCGACACTCTCAAGGTCATCATGGGGGGTGGGGGGTGACAAGATGACTACAGAAGATTTACAGTCCTCCCAGCAACTTTTGGATCTGCCTTGAGGTCTCATCCCAGTGGGATGTGCCCAGAATCGCCACCTTAATGTGGTGGAGGCATTGGAGTACCCTATGGGCTATGTCCATCCATCCATTATCTTGTACCTGCTTCTTCCATTTTGGGTCACGGGGGGTCGCCTGTGCCCATGTGCAATCACTGTGCGAGGGGTGGGGTACACTCTGGACAGGTCTCCAGTCCATCACAGGGACACATAGAGACAAACGAGACAAACAACCATTCTCTCTCTCACACCTAGGGACAATTTAGAGTTACTGATCAGTCTAACATGCATGTTTTTAGTCTGTGGGAGGAAACCGGAGTACCTGGAGAAAACCCACACATGCACAGTGAGAACATGCAAACTCCACTCAGAAAGATCCCGGGCTGGAATTTGACCCGGTGACCTTCTCAACGACAGGTGACAGCTCTACCAACTGAGCCACTGTGTCATTTAAGAAACTACCGTATCTTAAAAATCTTAATTTAAGATGCAAATTCTTTAAATCAGTCCTTATACCGTTAAAGTTATTCATTTTGTTCTGTTACTATAAGATTATTATTGTTTGAACTGATTGTTTGGGGAAAAAAAAGGGGGGGGGGGGGCAGATATAATGAGATTTTTTCTTCTTTCTGCTACCTTTCATTTTTTATACTCTGTACGTTATTGTTCATTGTTTTGTATTGTATTGTTTAAAAAAATGAACAAATAAGCTAAACTAAACAACCTGTCACATTGTTGTTGTCCACTATCTTTAGTTTTTGCTTTCTACAAGATTTAAAAAGCTTAAATCAAAATTCTGAGTCATGTTTCTACATAATGGGTAGTGGGGGGTGGGACGTTCTTCTCAACATCAGCGTTTTAAGTTTTTTTTTTCTCCATTTAAAACATGAGCTTAAACTAATCAAAGCAAATATGTTCTGCAGCGCAGGAACAGTTGATAATCCAAAGACTTCTTTCCTTTGATAGACTCAGTCCATGTTTGAACAAGACCCAAGTCCTGTTCTCTGACTGGTTTCCAGCAAAGCTAACAGCATTTTGTACCTGACTGACCCGTTTGGAGTGATTTCTCAGCCGTGCTTTAACACAATAAAACTTTATCGTGAAACCAAGTGCAGCTCGGTGGCCACGACACGTCAGCTGCATTGTTTCGTTTATCACGCGCTCTGCCTTGAGCTGCTTGTCTTTATCGGTGCCACGAAATGCAGCGGTTGTTGCCTTCGTCGTTTTGTAAAGGGAAGAAAAATGTGACTGATGTTTCTGTCTCTGCCCCATCAGCGGACGCTTCCAAGAAGTCCGATGCAAACCCGCTCACGGAGATTCTGAAGAACCCAACCAAGGTGGTTCTGCTGAGGGTACGTGTCGCTCACCAGATGGAACTGGCTTGAAGGAAATGTGCTGCGTTTAGTAAAACGGAGCAAAAACTGTCTGGATTTTTTATTTTAATAAGAGCCAAAGAAAAGAGTTTGAGCTGTATTTAAAATTACAAAATAAAAAAAGAACTAAAACACTCTGAAATGTTTGTTTTCCCGGTTTGTTTCACAGAACATGGTGGGCAGAGGAGAAGTGGATGAAGACTTGGAGGGAGAAACAAAAGAAGAGTGTGAGAAATATGGCAAAGTGATTAAATGTGTCATCTTTGAGGTAAGAAGACTCTGCTTCCGCCGTCTAAAGTGATGAAACGCTTTGACCCAACAAAGACGTTCTTCCTCAGATTGCAGAAGTGCTGGATGAGGAGGCCGTCAGGATATTCCTGGAGTTTGAGCGCGTGGAGTCAGCCATCAAAGGTCAGTATTCACTGTCACAAGAGGTCAGCTTGATGTAATGGATTCCTTTTCGTTCTGCAATTGTATAACTGCTCTAATAACGTGGGTGAAAGTGCATCCTAATCTAAATGGCCCAGATCCAAAACAAGGAAAAACGTAAGTCCCTGTGGGGTTATGTCACATAAGTGGCCCAGCAACCCAGCCGTCTCCCCACGGTACCAGTAGAACCTGTCTTACATCACAACTCGCAGAAAGCAGGACACACTCATTAAACAGGTTGTGCTAAAAGAGCAGTCGTAGAAATTCATGAAAAGTACAGTGATCCCTCACTTATTGAAGGGCTACGTTCCAGAGACCTCCGTGGTAGGTGAACTTTCCACACACAGTATATAGGGTCATGGTAAAACCAAAATACACTCACCTCCTGGATTTTAAAAGTTCACCCTAAAGTCAAAAACCCAGGAGCATAAGCTCAAACTCCACAGGCCTAAAAGAGCAGGCTAAAGATTAAAGTTCACGGAGAAAAGCTAATTTCTACAAAAACACAAAAGCAAGTCTTAGTAGGGCTGTCAGGATAAACAATAAATCAATTAATCACATGAAAAATGCAAATTATCAACCTCATTTTCATTTATCACCTTTATCGTTTCTTTGCATCTCTTTCTACTGAAGACACTGGATGACAAAGGGCTCAACTCAGGTGTTCGTCACTGACCCCTCCCTTTGTCTTTTCTCTTTAAAATCTGTTTTAACAATCTACAATCACGTTTTTGGATCAATAAAAGCAGCTAAGCTGAGAAGTTAAGCTACGAGCTAAGCTAACAGGGCGACCTCGAGAAAAAAACGTCCGTCTTGTCGAAGCTCCAATGATTGAAACCCGTGCCTTTGTGTAAAAAAATTGTTTTTCTCTGCAAAAAAATGTTGAGAACTTTACTGATTTTTTTTTTTTTTTTAAATTAAAAGCTTTGTGTGAAAAATGCTAAAGAGCTCAAACCACACCGAGCGCCCACCATTTTGAGAACTGAAAAACAGGTCACAACAAGGGGCCTCCCTCACCTTTTTTTTTTTTTTTTTAAAGAGACACGCCCCTTAAACGTCACTGCACCTCAAACAGGAATGTCACTGTCAAGGAAATAACAGAATGGGCTCAGGAATACTTCCAG
>JARVLU010000583.1:26407173-26421597 GCA_031762415.1 Simpsonichthys santanae | reverse complement strand
AGGGACCTGCTCGCTGAGAGGCAGCAGCTCTACCAGTTGCACCACCGTGCTGCCCATGGGCTATGTCATTTGGGCATTAGTCACTAGTAGGATCTGCAAAAACAAATAGGCTTCAGGGGATGGGTCACCAAGAGCATTTAAAAATCTTGATGAATAGATTATAACATATGCATCAGGAAACTTCATCCAGAAAAGGGAAACCAGGTTCTCTCCCTGGAACCAGTCTAGTGAGAAGAGCTCAATGCCTTGGCTCCTGGAGCTCGGTCAGTCCAAACCCAAAGTAGAGACAGGATGCCACTTTGACATGGGTCCACCATCTGCAAGGTGGGTCTACAAAGTAGGGTGTCATGGAGGCTGGGCGGCAGGCGAGGGAGGGTCACTGCTGTGCCGATTTCTTGCAGCAAAAACAAGCTCTTTAACCTGCTCTGATAGAACCCTATATGGACTTTTACCTATAACTGTATATTGGTGCTGGTACAGTTTTATGTTATTTTTAATTTCCCTGCAGATGTTTAAAATATCCACGTGTGTCTTTTCTCAGGTGAGATGTTCATCCCATTCTACACAGGCAGAGTCATTGACATCCTTGGAAGTCATTACCAACAAAATGAATTTCTCACTGCACTTGTTTTCATGGGCCTGTTTTCAGTGGGAAGGTGCATGATAATATTTTATCTCCACAGTCACCGCTCTGCCTGTCTTTAATATCCAACTCAGGTTTTCTTTGATCTGTTGCATAGTTCAGTGAGTGCCGGCTGCAGAGGGGGTGTCTTACTTTGTGCCATCAGCTCCTTTACATGCAGAATCAAAGGGATGCTGTTTGAAGCTTTGACTAAACAGGAAATTGGATTTTTTGAAATCATAAAAACAGGTAAGGCTGAGGTAAAGCAACATTAAAATAAAACAGAAAGACAAGATGACAAAAGACTTCTCTGATTTTCTGTGCAGGTGACATCACGTCTAGATTGTCCAGAGACACCAACCTGACAGGAAGAACAGTATGTTTGAATGTCAACGTGTTGCTGAGAACGTTCATCAAGACTATGGGCATGATCTTCCTGATGATGTCTCTGTCATGGAAGCTCACCTTCCTTGTACTGATGGAAACGCCCATCACTGGTCTCATACAGAACGTCTATGACACACACTACCAGGTAACAGCAGGACATGATGAATTATCATTTGATCTTCAGACTTATTTTTAATTTGTATGGTAATATTGCAAACTAGAGCCCACCTGCAGCTTAAGAGATGGACCTGTTTAAAAATAACAATTTATAAATGGACAATTTGATAATGGTATCATTAGTTAGTCACCAGCAGCCTGACACAAATATACTTTTTTTTTTTTTTTTTTGCTGCATCAATTAAAATAAATCCTGCAATGGCACAATTTGATGGGCCAGTATTTTTTTTTATATAATATATATTGTATTCACATCAAACATTTACATCATGGGATATCAAGGTCAATGAAACTTAGCATGTAAAATGCACAAGTGGAAAAAAATTAATTTAAGTTTGGCAATTCGCAAACAAAACACAAAAAAACTCAGAAAGTTCTACTGGAAACGATTTTGGTGTGAAAAAGTACACAAAAAGTACTGCTTAGCATGTTAAAACTGGGTATTTTTCACATCACTAGTATTGTCTTTGTCTTCCCTATCAGAGGCTGTTTCAATGGGTTTATAGTCAAAGTTGTTTTTTTAAGGTAGTTATTTCAGTTTTCATTGTTTAGACACTAACTCTTCTAGGAATACTTAAGTTTGAGTGGCACCATGTGTTTCCTGGTCAAGGCCAGAGAAGTGTCAGTGACTAAGAGCAGGGGGAAGACAAAACTTTGTGACCAAAAAAAAAAACAAAAAAAAAACAAAGGAGTCCAGTATAGCATGCATAGTTTGAACATTTCCAAACTACAGTATTTGACACATATGTTGAAGTTGAATCAGTGCGGTGAACCCAGAATTTATATTATTCATCTTATTTTTATCTGATCTGTGGCTGTAAATGCAGCTAGATACACAATTCATAATCATTGTTTTCAGTTGCCTGCTAATATGTTGCCATCTGATGTGCACAAACACTGCTCAGAATGGCATTTACTCTATAAGCTCAGTTTTTGACATTAACTTCAACTGCCATTCAGCATCTATTAACACTGCAAAGAACAGACACTTTCTATTGTTGACAGCAGTGTGTTAAATAGACAATGACAGTTTAAAAGCATGATATTACACAAAACTAATCAAACACTGATTGTGCCTGTCCTGCAGTTCCTGGCAGAAAATTTGCATACACTTAGTGGAAAGAGTAAAGTTATGTGCAACTATTGTTGATGTGTCTCTGCAGTGTTTCTTTGATTGTTTCTATCAAAACTATTTTTAAGCTCCAGAAGTTGAACAGTTTAATATAAACATGAACCACATCTGTTGGATGTCTAAAAATATACATCCCAATAAGGAATAAGTTGTCTATTTCTCATTGTACGTGACTCAGATTTCTTGTGAAGGGAGATAAATCATATTGAAAATGCATATGGTTATTTATATATAAGCGCCATACCAATATTTCCTGTCTTATTATGTGTCCTGTTTCCTTTCTTTTAATTCCCCAGAGGTTATCCCAGGCCATGCAGGACTCAATAGCTCATACAAATGATGCTGCAAATGAGATTGTGTTTGGTATTCGTGTGGTTCGAAGTTTCAACACAGAAAAACATGAAGCTGATCGTTATGATAAACGATTAATGGAAACACACACTCTGAAAACCCGCCGGGACACCGTGAGGGCTATTTACCTGCTCGCACGGAGGGTGAGACGTTTCTCCCTGTTCTAGAATATCAGCTTTAAGATGATAATGACAACATCTTGTTATTGTGTATGTCTGTAGTTTACAGGTTTGGGGATGCAGGTCTTTATTCTGTACTACGGCAGACTTTTCATCCAGATGGGACAGATGACCACAGGAAACCTCGTTTCTTTCATCATCTATCAGTCAGACCTTGGAGACAATATCAGGGTGGGTGTACTATTCTGCTGTTAGCTAATATTTTTAATTGGAGCAGTCTGAAGCCACTAGTGTGATTAAAAAATGTACTGGTTTTATAAATCAGTTGTATACATTTTACATCGATATTGTGCAATAGTTACTTTAAATATGTTTTTTCACTCAATAAAAATAAAATAAATATTTTCCTTCCCAAACATTTTTTGAAGTTATTTTTAAAGGAGCTTTTTGCTTTCATGTCTATATGAATGCCAATAAATCACTAAGTGAGGGAGCAAAAACTTATATAAATATATCATACTAAAAACTTTGAAACACATCTCACAATGTACATCATAGGTTGTCTTACACATCTAAACATTCTGTCTCTTGTGTTTCAGACACTTACTTATATCTTTGGTGACATGCTGAACTCAGTGATGGCTGCTGGGAAAGTGTTTGAGTACCTGGACAGAAAACCTCGGGTCAGCACGGATGGAAAACTCAAACCGGATCATCTGAAAGGACACATCAGATACCACAGTCTCAACTTTGCCTATCCTTCAAACCCCAACAAAACTGTGCTGCAGGTGAGACAGTTACTACCTTTTATTTTTAGTGTGAGGAGTAAGAGACTGGATGAATGCAATTTATAAATATAGACTGACATACTTTGTAGTTGATCATAACCTACTGATAAATATCTAACATCTCATTGATTTAGTAAAACTTGCAGTGGGGCAGGGTCCACCTGTTCTTTTCTGGATGTTACACAAAGAGTTCCTCAAGTTTCACTCTTGGGACCAGATTTATTTTAAATTACATAAATGATTTGTGTAATAATTTGTCAAATGTTATCTATCATTTTTATGCAGGCGACACCATTATTTATTGCTAGTCTTCTTTGTTTATTCAGGCTTTTGAGATTTTAAAGGACACTTTTTTAAAAATAATTTTCAATTTATAAAACTTAAACTGGTTTTATATGCTGACAAAACCAAATCTATGGTATTTTCTAATGAACGAGTGCTACCAGGGAATATCCCATCTTTTTTAACTCATGTAAATATTTCTGTTTTCTCCTTGATCGTGAGCTATTAATTGAAGCTCACATTGCTAATTTGATGGTCAGACTCAAGCTGAAGCTTGGTTTTTAATTTATAAATCAATGTTGATTCTCACACATAGTTAGCATAATCTTAGATAAACTTTACTTAATGATGTTGATGTGCTGTACACGAGAGTCCAATCCAAATGCCCCCAGTCCTTGGACACTGTCTCCCACAGAGCCACTTTGGCACAGGTTATAGTCACCTCTCTCGTCACTGTGAGTTGTACACATCTGGTCTTCTCTGTGTGTGCAGATATACACTGATTCCATTTCTACTGGTGCTCTACTGTATGTGTACCTGGTTTACATTCATTTATTGCAAATCAACTTTAAATCAAATTATTTTAGGACTTTTCCTTGGATCTGAAGCCAGGTCAGATGACAGCTCTTGTCGGTCCATCTGGAGAAGGAAAAAGCACCTGCGTGAGTCTGTTGGAGAGACTGTATGAGCCTCAGGATGGAGACATCTTTCTTGACGGGGAGCCACTTAAATCCTATGATCACCACTTCTTCCACAAGAAGGTATTTATTCATTCATCTTTTTCTGATTATGCTATTCTGGATGCGAAACTTGACCTTGTTACAGATTTAAATAAGCTTGAATTCACAAAACACGTTTAGAGAAATTATTTTGTAAGAAGCAGAAATGCAATGATTTTTTTTTACGACTGCCTAAGAAGCTTTGCAGTTTTTTTTTCTAATAGTTTATTGTTTAGAATCAAGAATCAAAAGAGGGATTTTCTTTTCATATTCAGTGGGCGCTGTGGTAAAATATGCAACTAGTAAAACTGTATATATGTAACACGTGTTATTCACGTTATTTAACAGATTGCTGTGGTGAGCCAGGAGCCTGTTCTCTTCTCCGGCTCCGTCAGAGATAACATCACCTACGGACTTACCGGCTGCTCATTGGACGAAATTGAGGAAGCGGCACGCAAAGCCAACGCTCATGAATTTATTCAACAACTAAAGAACGGCTATGATACAGGTGAACTGGTTTAACTTCTCTTACTGGTTTACATGGCTGAGTGTGCACATAAAATCCAGCTTTTTGTATATTAAAGAAAAGATGGATGAAGGTAGAAACAATATTAAAGAGTCAAAAGTTTGTTGGAAAATTATTTTAAAGTTGCACAAATAATATTTTAAGGGCAATCGTGTCTTTTTGCACCCGTTTGTTTCTCATTTTGTGGTCCTCAGTATTAATTTATAGTTCTTTATTTCTCAGAGGTGGGTGAGAGTGGTGGTCATTTATCCAAGAGTGAGAGGCAGCGGATCGGCATTGCTCGAGCTCTGATCAGACAGCCCAAGGTCCTGATTCTGGATGAAATAACCAGCTCTCTGGACTCTGAGAGTGAAAATAAGGTACCGGTATAAAACTGTTAGGGTATTCAAAAGCTTCACGGTCTTCATTTGTTTGAAATATAGTCTAAATAGAAAAATAATGAGGAATATAAGACTGAATTACTGAAGACTTCAACCTTTATTATTATTATTATTATTATTATTATTATTATTATTATTATTATTATTATTACTACTACTACTATGGTTTAACAGTTTGTTAAGCCTCTGGCTCGGTGAGTCTTTAGTGTAAAAATAAAATAAGCAAAATATTTGATTATAGAGTCATTTGCATTGATATACTGCTCTGTTTGCATGGTCTTATATAATGTAATGTTAAAAAAAGGCATTTTTATGAAAGGTTTAAATTCCATCACAATTACGAAGGGACATTTTTTTTTTTTGATTAATCAAATCAAACTATCAAAATATTAAAGTGTTTTTTTGGGCCATAAACATAAGATAGAACTTTATTGATCCCTCAGGAAATTGTTGTGCCAGAGTTTCAGTATGAAGGAACATACACAAGGAATCGCAAAAGATATAAAAAATAACAGAAAAAAAATGTTAATTTATCTAATTATTTGATTAATTAATTATTAATATTAATTGCTCACTGGTTGTCACAAATAAAAACATGTTACTGTTAATTTAAACTAGGGGGTGTGAACTGCTGACAGCTTGTTTTCTTGTATTTATTAAAATAAAAAAACATCTATTTTTGACTCTGTTTGGACTAAAAAAGAGTGATACAGGCAGCGATGACTAAATTAAGCACATGTCTGTTTGTCTCCATGCAGGTTCAGCAGGCCTTGGCAGGCTGCCCTGATCAGACTGTTCTGGTCATCGCTCACAGACTGAAGACCATCGAGAAGGCAGATCAGATCGTTGTGATCAGTGGAGGTAAAGTGAAGGAGCAGGGGACTCACCAGGAGCTGATGGAGCTGAAGGGGAGTTACCATAAACTGAGAGAGGAGCTGTTCATTGAAGGAAACTCAGCAAGATGAACTACTGAGGTTACCTGTGCAGAAGATGTAGCTTAATGTAAGAAATGTTCTGGATGTGATGCAGGTTTTATATATTCTGATTATTTTTTTTATGAAATATTAAATGTTTAAAGTGTTTTATTTATTAAGACTGCTGATCAAATTAAACCTTTGACAGTTTCTGTAAAATATTCCTCTTTATGATCTGAATTTTTTTCTTCCATTTTTATGTTCTGGTTTGATAAAACATGAATAAATGTTTAACACAGCAGGTCACTACTTCCACTACAAACATTATTTGATAATCAAAGGGGTCAAAGGTTGCTTTATGGTGATATGTCTCAAATAAAATATTTATCACCAGCTTGAATCTGATTGTGTTTATTGAAACTGTATTTTTTATTACATCTGTTGCTTATTAATAAAGTCTGTTTGCAGACATAGACTTAAAACAATTATGGAGAACAAAAGCTTTGAAGCAACACTTGATCAGATTTTTTCATAAATTAACTAAAATTATTATATTTTTCTCTTCATATCTGTGGTGGAAACAAACTCAACACCACAAAGAGATGACAATAAATACATTAATTAACATCTCAACAATTACAAAGCAAAGAGCAAACTTTTTTTTTTAATTAATCCAGTTTTTTTTAATCATAATAAGTTGTGATTTTATAATTTTTAACTAACTTATCAGAATCAGTCTTGTTTATTTTATTTCTTATTTTAAGCTACGGGACTCCATTTTGATGATGCAAATGAAAATGAAAGAATTTTTGATAGAGTGCATGAAAATGCAGAATTTGTGGGTTGGGTTTAATTGAACGGACCTGGAAAGTCCCTGACAATCAACATGTTTTTCTTTTGGCACTAAAACAATCTGGAAAGCTTCTTGTTGTCCACAGCGTTCTGTCCAAACACCACCTCCCTCTATCGACTAAAATCTAAATCTGTCATTGTTTCACAACATTTTGTCACAAAGGCTGTGCTCTTACAAAATGGAGACTGAGGTCACATGTTACACATTTGTTTCACATTCTGAAAACTGCAAAGTATAAAAATTATTTACATTTTATTCTTTGATTTTACTGCAGATGCAGCACAACTTCTCTTCAACTGGTTATACAAACTTTAACTTGCACCTGCTGCTTTAGGCTACTTTTAACAATAATCTAAAATTGTGATGCAGGAAATTACACTAAAATACTTTTTTGTGATTTTCTGTATAAATGAAGATAAAGTATGAATAACTTTTTAAGTGAAACATATTTTTTTGCTCAAGAAACATGGTTCTGTATTACCCTATAATTTTTCTTATTTTGCTGTTTTCATTATTATTATTTTAACAATAATTGAAAGTCCAGTGAGGATTAAATGTCTTATATTTACATTCTTTAAAATGTCCTGGATGAATTATTAAAAAGTGTTGTAATCCACACGAATAGTCGTTCAGAGCTGAAACATTGCTCTTTTGAGTTTCAGGTTTTCTTTTAGTTCAATGAAATATTTAATCTCGGCTGCTTTATCAACTGCACCAACCTGCAGCGTGAAAAGGCACAAAGTCAACACCCTCGGTCGCCATTTTAGGCTCTGCTTTCACAAAATGGCCGACTGTGCACAGTAAAAACAAGTTAAATAAAAGTGAATAAAAGATGATCTCATTAGCTTGGGCTCTTATTTCATTACAGTTTATTAAAAGCAAACTTGGATTAAATTTTCTGTCCTCATAGTGCACCAGTTGCATATTTAGTGTACTTGAACGTGTGTTTCTGAATGTGCGTAGGTGCTGTGAGGTGTTTTTGTCCAACCAGTTCTGCACCATGCTGCACCAAACTGCCTGGCAGGAAAGTCCCGTCTTTCTTTCACTTTCTTTATCGTCTTGTGTAATGGACCGCCCAGGACCGCCTAACTCAACCACAGACCTAAAGTCTTGTGACTGAGCCTTGCAGCCTTTTGACTGTTCATGAACTTTAAGGCAGACTTGTTTTTCAGTCATGATTTTATTGGAAAATCCTCGATGCTGGTCACATAAAGGAAACCCAGATATCAGATATTGACAGAAAAACTAATTTTTATTACAATAAGTACCTCAACCTATAGAGAGCATGCAGGACTCTGAGTCCGGTTGTTTCCAAACAGCTCATGAGTTTAGACTTTATGCTGTAAAATATTAATTCTTCTGACATTTTAAGACATTGTGTTGTTAAAAGAGAAAACATGCTTATTTCCTCAGACAAAAATGAAAATGCTCTGACTTCTGAGAAGCAGCCATTTTGATCAGCTGTTAAGGGTCATCAAACATCATCACAAAGCTAAAACTAAACTCTAACGTTGCTTCTTATCAGCTGCTGAAGAATTAAATTTTTTATGGTGATTCACTTGAACAAAGTCAATTTGTCTAATGCACAAAATGCTACGTTTTAATAGTCTGAATGCTTTTGCCTAAAGTCCACATTCATTTAAAGTTTTTGTTTTTAGCCCTCGACATTTCAACAGGTGGCTTTCTGAATAAAAAACTTTTACAATTATCAGTAATTTCAGACATTATCACTGTCACAACCGGAATCAGGTGGAAGAGGTGGAGGAGTTGAAGTATCTGGGCGTCTTGCTCATGATGCGGGAGATGAATCGACAGATCGGTGCCTCATACTCACTAATGTGGGTGTTGCTTTGGTCGGTCGTGGTGAAGAAAGAGTTGAGTCAAAAGGCAAAACTCTTGATGTACTGGTCTGTATATTCCATTTCCTTTGCTGGGTGAGGAGCTCCATCATCTGGGGGAGCTCAGAGTAGAGTAGCTGCTCCTCTGCATCGAAATGAGCCAGCTGAGGTGGGTCATATTATTAGCATGCCTCCTGGATGCTTCCACCTAGAGGATTTTTGGGCATGTCCCAATAGGAAGAGACTCAGGGGCAGACCCAGAACTTGCTGGAGGGTTTGTGTACCTTCTCTGGCCTGCGAAGGAGTTGGGGTCCACCTGGAGGAGCTGGACAGTGTCGCTGGGGAGAGGGAGGTCTGGGTTTTTCTCCCAGACCTGTTGCCTCCACAACCTATGAATAAATGATAGAAGATGGAGACAGACTTAGAAATAACTGCCAGTAGGCTGCATCTTCTATCATTTTTTAATTTTTTTTAATCAACCTTTCCATTCAGGGTCATGGGTAGTGTCTATATCTTGCAGTCACTTTGCGAGAGATGGGGTAACAAACCCCACCCCCAACTGATTGACCAATCACAGATCTACCACATCCCACATGAGGCTGCCATCATTAAGGGCTTTGCTCAAGGGCCTACAGTGGGGCAAATGAGGGTGGAGGCATGTGTGGCCCAGCATTCCCACCCAAATGTTGGTGTAACATTCAGGGTATTTCAACCAGCGACCTCTCAATCTAACCTTAATGAACCATTTGTTTGAACTCTCTTAATTAGGATTGATGTACAAAACAGTAAAAGTGATGACTTTTAAACTTTTTATTTGTTATAAAATAGCAGAGGCTCGAGCACCGAAGCTGGTGTGAAAGTCAGTTGTGTGGTGTTAATTATTGTTCTTATCCTAAATATGCTGGTGAAGATTCTCAGTCATCCAGGACATGATAAATTAAAAAAACGTTCAATACAAAAACAACTGGACTTTATTTGTAACAGATGTTTCTCTCCTCATCTAATTGTCGGATGAGGAGAGAAACATCTTCTGTTACAAATGAAGTCCAGTTGTTTTTGTACTGAACGTTTTTGTAACTTATCCCAAATGAACTCTCCTTTTTCTGGACTGAAATGTGCTAAATAATGTTATATAAGTTTGTTCTACTCTTAGGCTTTAACATAATAAAGTCAGGCCTTGGTAACTAAATTTAGTGAGGTACAATATCTCAGCTGTGCCTCCTAAACTCTCCTTATTTAAAGTGTCTGTCCCTGAAAACCTGCTGGTGGACAAAACAAGCATCAGAAAACCGTTGAACTCTGCTGAATCATCTTGGATTAGCTTCACCTTCACTTGATAAATTAGCTTCTCTGTAACTTAATACATCTCTCTGGTCCTTTCTAAATCGAAAGTAATGAAGGAACTGATGCAACACCAAGCACAGCAGAAACAACACGATTTCTACTCCTCAGCTCCTGTTGTTTGACAAATGAGGCCGAGCAGAATATTAGAGACATGTACAGACAAATAAATAATTAATGTGGATTTGATTCAGCTAAATTATGATTATATTTGAGATCTCACCTTGGGTAATATGAACTACATTTACTGGATGTTTGGTGTTTTGTTTGGTTCTATAAGAAGGTAATCTCCCTCGCTGGTTTTGTGAATCCCCTAAAGTCCCCTGGTGAAGGTGAGAAATAAAACTTTTACTGCAGCGCAGGTCAATAAGATTACAGCTGATAAAATGGTTTCCTTATTTGGTGACAATATAAAAAAACACCCAGTCACACATGTAGGATCAAAAGGGCTGAGTAAAGTACATGCCAATAAACCAAGCTGAAACACAAAGAGCATCAAAACAGAAAGTAATTCTCTGACAGATGAATAAAAACAGTTCTTCTCTCTAATAGAGTCAGAGCGTCGGTTGTTTTTGGCACTTTTACCAAAATAACGTGATTTTTTTTGGAAACAGGTAAAGTTAGGGGATTCTCAAGAGGCTGAGTGAATTTGTTGCTCTTGACATCTAGCCAGAGAAACAACAGAGATGGTTGCATGTGGTTCACTATATGTGCTAAAAGTCAGAGATTTTTTTATTGTGAAACGAGATATGCAAAAGGTTATGTATCAACAGGAAACCACAAGCACTGTTGTGCACAGAAATAACAGCCACAGGGTTGCATGGGTGCAGCCAAAACCCATCAAAGCCTCTGGTTGCAAATATGAAATGCAGATTTCTTAAAATCTAAATAATCCAGCAAGATGTTTAAAATACATACAATTATTTTATTGTCTATGTGTATCTTCAAAATGGACCAAAAATCAGGCAGGCTTGTGGAGCAGAAGTTACAAAGCACCACTGCTTCCACACTGAATTATAAATACAGTACAGTTATACACTAATTCAAATCTTATACTGTATCCGTACCGTCAGAATGTCAGGGGTTAAGAATGTGAGGGTGACATCACCAGCAAAACAGAAAACTAAAAACCAAACAGCATACAGAAGGCCACCAGCACTCCAACAGCTCATGCTTGGCATTTTCACCAGTCACCCACGTGATTTCCTGTAAATCTCCAGCCTGGTGAATCAGCAACTGTGTGCAGGCTGCTTTCGTTTTGGCTGAAGGTATCAGTGAAAGATCACGAGTGCCCTCAAGTGGGATTAAATAATAACTAGAAAAAATAATGAGCTGTGTTATCAACTCTTCTCCTGACAGTTTGAGCCTTCAGAGTCCTTCACATGTATAAAACTATAGTTTAGAGTTTAATTTATTGTTTCAGATTCTGGCTGAAGTGCTCCAGAAGCATGCATATAACATTAAGTACTTTTAGACTTTTAGAACTGTGGTTTGTGTAACCTTCCAGCAAAATGTTTTCTGGTTAGAATGAGGTCTTTCAGATCATGTTGGCTCTGCCTTTGTGGTTTTTATCAGGCCAGGTTTCCCCCTACAGTCCAAATGCATGCTCAGTTAGATGAATATAGGTTTAAATGTGAGTGTTTGTCTGTTTTGAATGGAAACGGGACCAGGGTGACTCCATCTATGATCTCCATCTATTTTTCTTTTACATTTTATTGTTGGATGTAACTATAACCCTGTGTACAAAATTTAATCCCACCACATGTATCACATGTAGTGGAATGACAAATTAAGAAACTCTGACTCTCTGATCTCTCATTCTGTTACTGCTGGGATGGTGAACCTCATGTAAATGGCATAAACAGCAAAGAAAATGTATGGATGTACATCAAGACTAACCTCAACAACAAAGTTCAGTGAATGTGAACCAGATTTAGTTAATGCACAGTAAATTCTTAGTTTAACAAATAACTTATATTGTTCAACGGTTGAAAAGTTGTGTTTGTAGCAGAACTTGAAAAACCTTGAAATTCAGTTAAACCATCTTTTTTCCAGTTTTCTTTTATAAACATTGTCATGAGTCAGCTGACAGACACCGTACTCTGATGAAACATTTATAAAGTACAAGGTTGTTACTTTTCTTCCTTTGATAAATAAAATAGTTCACCATCCCCTACATTATAGTATCTGTTATTTAGCAGCAGGACAAAAGAGAGGAACACAGTGAAGTCTATACAGACTCAGGAGACCGCAGGCTGCTAAATAAAAAAAGGTTTAGAGAACCAGTATGATCCTCCAAACAGACGTGTTGTGTTTGAATATCTGCACAAGGCAACAGAAGAAACTTTCCATGTATAACAAAATGTTGGCTTTATTCATTTTGAAACTGTTCAGCACATTTATGAAGAATATTCATTATTCAAAACACAGAATATTGTGTGTTCAAAACTATAATGCAGTAATTTCACAATATTTTTATAGACCTAAATCAATTTACAGTTTAGCAAAAGGACAGACAAGCAACAAGAATCAAGAAGGTGTATTTTTATTATTTTGCACACAGGAAGTTCAAAGCACAATGTTTGAGGACAGAAACTCAAACACTGGAACTATTTCAACATACCTGACTCACTGTTTAAAGATTCAGTCTTCCTTTGTAAGTACAATCCAATTTAGACTGATATTATAAAGAACTGTCTGTCTCAAAAATACAGTATTTGAACTCAAATGTATGAAAAACAAACATCTCTCTATATATATTAAATTGACGCTGCTAATAACCAAGACTCATCAATGAAAATAATAACTGCAATGTACAGTCTGAACATCAGTCTTAGGATAAATGTTTTTGTTGTATGCAATTATTCATGAATTCAAACCTCCTTTGACCCTTCACTTAAAAAAATCTAATTTAAGTAATCAGCAGTCAGTTTTAATCAAATAAAGTGGGTATTCGTAAGTCATTTAGTTATCTTTCTTTTCTTTTCTTTCATTTTTCTTTCTTTCTTTCTTTCTTTCTTTCTTTCTTTCTTTCTTTCTTTCTTTCTTTCTTTCTTTCTTTCTTTCTTTCTTTTTTTCTTTCTTTCATCATGCACTTCGTTGAAAATTGTTTTTGTTTGTTTTGCCTTGCAGTAATCAAGGTAAGTAAGAAAACAAAGACATTTAAATACATATAGATACAGAAATTTAGTAATATAACGTTTTACTTTTTAAGTTTTCCTTGGTTTTATAGATACATACAAAATAAGTTTTTATTATAAAAATAATAATACAGTAATGTACATTTTATATACAAAATGCAACAGCTTAAAAAATATCAATATTAGAACAATATTAAGTTGTTTTTACTACAAATTGTAATTTGTTTAATTATTATTATTATTATTATTACAGTACTGTACGGTATTGTTATTTTCTGTAAGAATGTTTTATGCAGTTTACCACATTGACCACAAGATGGCGCGTCAACACATGTTTTTTTTTTTGTTTTGTTTTTTGAAGCAGTGACAGAAAAAGGTCAATAGGTAGCACTAGAGCCTGTGGAGCCTGATCCTAATATCCCAGATAAAAACAGAAAACAAAATGAATTTCTTAATATCCAGATGTATGCTCAATATTCCAGGTTAAAAAAAATCTAAAAAAGTTAATTCAATTTCTCTGGACAGGTTCAAAAAACAAAAAAACTGTAGAAATGTTTTGTCTTTCATTCGAAAGAGGAGTCGAGTCTGAGGAGCTGTATTCAACTCAGTCTTATAAATAGCACCTTCTCATAGTGGATCAACCAGTTTGTTGTTGATATCCAAAACCAGCTGCTCACATGATCAAGGAGGACCATCAGCCTAACGATGCTGATGGTTGTTTGCTATTCACAGAGGGCTGAGTGATACAAGCAATAACAGCATTGTAGGAGGGGGACACTTGAACCCGGAGGCCTCCACCTCTGTTTAATGATGGACGGTTTCTTTTCACAAAGATGGCCTCCTTTACTCCTCTCT
>JARVLU010000583.1:26379359-26390785 GCA_031762415.1 Simpsonichthys santanae | reverse complement strand
CTGCAACAACACAGAACCATCATGGCGGCCACTGCGAGACTCCTGTCCAGGTTGACCCTGGTCACTGGTTAGTTTATGTTTTATTGTTCACATTTTACTGTGTGCTGTTCAACGTGCACTTTATTTCTAGTTTTAGTTTGGCATTTTAACGTTGTGTTAATTTAAGTTTGCTCAGTTCAGTTAAAGGGAAACAAGCATTTTCATTCAAAATGTGAAATTTCGAGTTCACCTGGTTTGTAAAACGTTTGGTGAGGTGGGGACCATCACAACTTAAAGTTTACCCTCTTATAACATATTGTTATATATATGAGCATGAAACAAAGGGATCTGCAATATTTAAGGACAGACATAAAAATCGCACATATTAGCTTTTACTCCAGTTAATCAAGCCCTAAATAATTAACCCTATTACAGATTATAAAGCCACAGCAATCTTTTGTGTCATTTGCTTTAGGAAAATATTTATTTTAAGACTCAGTCTGATTAAAGTATAAAACGATGACACTGAACAGATTAAAACAGATAGATTAGGAAGAGAGCCGGTTTATTGACTGCGACCAGACTTAAATTACTTTATTTCTTTGTTTCCCCAGAGTTCATCTTTAGTCACTTTGGCTGTGGCTCAGGCTCTGCTTCCTGTGGAGGTCCTAAATTACTGTGAGCTGCATCTTAGGAAAGATGAGAAATGTCCGTACGTTAGTGGCAACATGCCAACACATCAGTTTATTTTGTTACTGATTCATGTAATAAATATATCAAATCATTGTTTATGCTATTCTGATGTAAAATCATATCTGTTTTGTCAAAACAATACATGTTGATAAGGTAATTAGAATATTGTGCGTACAATATTTATTGTACCATTATATGTACTGTTATTTTAAAGATATAGATTTAGATAATAACAAACACACACACAAAAAAAAATGTTCTAGTAATTCTGTAGTGCAAAAAAAGTGGAACACTTCTCATAAAATCAGATCGAATCGGGCGTTTGTCGCCCTCTTGTGGTCACAATTGGAAATTTCGCTGCTCAGTAAAGTTGGAAAAGACATTCGTAGTACTACTTCCTGCAGGCGCTTTCAAAATAAAATGTTTTAAAGCAAGATAATTTCTGTCAATATCAGGGACCACATTTATTTAAGACCACTTAACTTTTCATGCTTGCAGAATATCAAAAATATTTTAGACTTCCTGTATGCATAGACGTATCAATCAGGATGATTATCAGCCTAAATTTAAAAATGGTCTGAGTTATAAGTTTTTAATTTCACCGCAGTTTAATGTGAGTATTGTCGTAGTTTGGTAATACAGTAGTTACTTGTAAACTTTTAAAAATGTAAAACGTATCAACAGTCGCCCTCTAGCGGACAAATAAGAAACTGCAACAACACAGAACCATCATGGCGGCCACTGCGAGACTCCTGTCCAGGTTGACCCTGGTCACTGGTTAGTTTATATTTTATCGTTCACATTTTACTGTGTGCTGCTCACCGTGCACTTTATTTCTAGTTTTAGTTTGGCATTTCAACGTTGTGTTAATTTAAGTTAACGTTTGTTCAGTTCAACCAAAGAGAAACGAGCATTTTCATTCAAAACGTGAAACTTCGAGTTCGCGTAAAAAGTTTGGCGAAGTTGGAACCATCACAACTTAAAGTTTACCCTCTTTTTTATTAGATCAAATATTGTTCATGATTAGTGAGCATGAATCAAAGGGATCTGTAATATTTAAAAAAGAACATAAAATCACATACTCCAGTTAATCAAGCCCTAATTAATTAACCCTATTGTAGATTATAAAGCATCCTTATGTGTCATTTGCTTTTATGAAATTCATTCAAGATTTACTTTAACACTTATTTTGAGGAAAGTATAGAATGATGACACCGAATAATTACTAAAATAAAACTAGATTAGGAAGAGAGCCAGTTTATTGACTTCTAATCGTACAGTTATGGTAATCATAATCAATAATCAAAACCTGCCTATCAGATTGTGTTAAATTTAAATATAATCGGTGTGGACACAAAGCTGATGTGATCTGTGTGAAGCTCCATCCTTGTTCCGACTGTCCAACAGGTCTGATCCTAAGCTCAGTTACCTCTACATGAACGTTCTTGTTACTTTGCCTCAGTTCTGCGTCCATTTCGATTCTGATGACGACTTGTAGTTCTGTAAGATTAATCTGAGCTCCAGCCCTTCTACAAGATGAACCCAGTTCCAGTTTGTCCTCTTCAGTGTGTGTTTTTTTTAAATCAACACACTCTTTTCTCTGGGTTCAGTGATCCGTTAAGGCTCGGAGCTGCAGCGTTCGTCCATCGTTCTTCCTCAGCGTTGTTTCCTGTTTGTCTTTACTGTTCCCAGGTGGGGGCAGTGGGATCGGGCGGGCGGTGTGTCAGCGTTTGGCCTCTGAAGGAGCCTCAGTGGTGGTCGCTGACATCAGTGAGGAATCAGCCACTGAGACGATGGGAAGCCTGAGGAATAACCTGAGAGGGCAGGTCCACATGGCGGCTGTGGTGGACGTCTCGTCGAAGGAGAGTGTGAAGAAGCTGGTGACGAGTATACAGGTGTGAAAAACAGCTGGAATCCTGCAGGGCTTCTTCTTCTATTTTTAAACATCTGTGCATCCCTCTGCAGACTCAGTACTTCCAGCCCCCGTCGGTGTGTGTGACCGCAGCAGGCATCACTCAGGACGACTTCCTGCTCAACATGGAGGAGGAGAAGTTTGACCGAGTCGTCCAGGTCAACCTGAAGGTAGCAGTTGTGTCATCTCCCTCACTAAACGAGGTCTTAACTAAATAAGCTCCAAACAGTTCATGATAAAACTTATTTTAACAGCAAAGAGCAAATATTGTTTTCCACAAACACAAATAGAACAAGGTAGATGTATTTTTCCTGGGTGATAAAAAACTAAAAATCACAAAAGTTCAGAGGTAAAACGTTCCTGCTGCATTCTGAAAGTTGTGCAGAAAAAACGAAAATCCTAAAATTGTACGAGAGATTAGAATAAACTTATTTATTTCTTATTATTTTCCCCAGGGTTCATTTTTAGTCACTCAGGCTGTGGCTCAGGCTCTGGTTTCCTGTGGAGCTCCTAAAGGATCCATCATCACTGTGGGCAGCATCTTAGGAAAGGTGAGAAATGTCCGTACGTCACTATTTAAGGATTTTTTTTTATATCAAGCAGAACAATCAGTGATAATTACAACAAATAAATTAATTGATTTTAAGTGGGGGAGCGGAGGTGCAGAGGTCAAAGAAGCAAACTTGTGATTGGAAAATCACCGGTCACAAATCTGACTTTACAAATGCTGACCGTAACATCAAAATGTGGGAGCACCCTCACCTGCCTCCACCCTAATATGCCCCACCCTGGGCCCTTGAGCAAGGCCCTTAAACCCCCACATCTGCTCCCTGGGTGCACTGGATGGCAGCTCTCAGGCTGTGGCAGCTCGGTGGTCTGTGGTTGCGTCAGGAAGTGCAGCCGGCGTAAAAACAATTAATAAAATGTGAGTTCTTCTCTAAAGACGGGACCAGCCGGGAATAAAAAGTAAATCTTAAATGTTTTAATGAACACAAAGACCATTTTAAATCCCAAAGTTTACGTATACAAGTTTGATTTTATTCGTTGTGGGTGACGTCTGCAGGTGGGAAACATGGGGCAGGTGAACTACAGCGCTTCTAAAGCTGGAGTTGAAAGTTTAACCAGGACGGCCGCTAAAGAGCTCAGCAGGTGAGAAGAAACAGACCAAGCGCTCAAACAGTTTATTTTAAATAAAGGTTTAAATTTAGTTCTTATTTGTCTCCGCTCAGGTATGGGATCCGTTGTAACTGCGTGCTGCCTGGTTTCATATCGACTCCAATGACGGATCAAGTACCGGAGAAAGTTATCAACAAGGTTTATTATTTATTTTAACTCACAAACATCTGTGTTCCTGTTCATCAAACAAAACTTAGATCTTCATAAAATGTGTCTTGTTGTGTTTCAGGTTTTGCCTCTGGTGCCTCTGGGAAGAATGGGTAAACCTGAAGGTCAGTCCAGATGTTTCACTCAGGATGTCAGAACTTAATGAAACATCCAGATGTCTCATATTAATGAAAACAATTTAAAATGATGTAGTTGTTGCACAGAGAGGAATAATCTGGTGTGAGTGGATTGTTTTTCAGAGGTGGCAGATGTTTGCGCCTTCTTAGCTTCAGATGATTCTCAGTACATCACAGGAGCCAGCATCGAAGTGACGGGTGCGTTCACTTAGAAAACTTTGATTTTTTTCTGTTTTAACTAAAGAAATCTCAATAAAACGTCTCCTTTCTTTGTCAGGTGGACTTTTCATGGGTTAAAACAGCCTCACGTTGCTCTGATGAACCTCGGCTGGAGGCAGATTTTCTCATAATTATGACAAAAATTATTGCAATTTATCTGCAGGAGCTATTTAATCATATTTAGCTAATCTTATTGTGTATGTGTTTTTTTGTACTAATAAACACTTGAATGGAGAATGTGTTCATTTTAAAGTATTAACATAGTTTTATTAAATAATTTACGTTGCGTCTTGGTAAGTAAACATTTTCCATAACTTCCGCATTTGAGAGAAGCTGAAATTTATGCTCGTAAAGATTGTTCAGATTGATGTGAACAGTTTTAATTATAATAATATTTATCTCTTTACAGCTTGACTCCATCAGAGGTTGATTTTTAAACCAATTAAAGTTTGAAGCTGTGATTTCTTCGTCTTCAGATTAAACAGGTGAAAAATTAAACCACAGTAATTTGCTTTATGTCCAAGAAAAGTTTGTATTTTTTTTAACGTCCTGACAGACGTGTTTATACAACAAGTTAAAGGTTAACTGATGTTGGAGGGGGAGGATTAGGAAACAATGTTCATTGTCTCAAAGGTCTAACACGTCAATATGTTACTAAGAGACAGCTGTGGTCATTTTCTGTTGCTCAAGAGCTGCTGCAAAATATCAAAGTTTTAATGTATTTAAAGATCTTTACTTGTGATCAAAGGTAAACGAGTTTAATTTGTGGTTTTAAAGTTTATATCTATCTTAATGATTCACAGAATGTCGTTTTAAAGCTTTAATAACTTTACTGCCTCTTGTTTATTTTTTTATTTCTCAGCATCAACAAACTGAAGTGAAATCCAGAGGAGCAGGATTTCAGAATGACCACCAGATGGCGCCATTTTACAATTTATGAAGGTGAAGAGTTCTCTTAACAGTAGTTAACTTTAAAAAATAAATAAATAAAATTTAGTTTGAGATGCTGAAGTGATCAAAAAGTTTAATTAAACATTAAACCAATTAAAAATGTTCCCTGAAGATGCTATGCTGTCTCACATACTTCAGGTGATATTTTAATACTTCAGGTAGACTTCTTTTAGCTGCAAGCGAGGCTTCCTGTTTTAATTAAAAAAGGGGATTGTACTTAAAAACAAAACAAACAAAACAAAACAAACAAACAAAAAAAAAAAAACGTGGTCTCTGAGTTTCTGTAAAAACATTAAAAAACAAGATTTTATTTTACATGGCAGAAAGATGGCAGCAGATGAAGACCAGGTTAGTCTAACATTTTAACATGTTTTTCATGTAAAATACATTTAACATATTTTTTTATACAAACTCAAACAAAAGCATTTTCTTTTAGCAACTTTTTTGTTCTTTTCCAAGTACAGGAACCCCTTTTCTACTTATCGCAAGAAGTTTGTTCTCGTTCTTCCTGGTGGTTTCCATGGTTACACGTGAAAACAGCATCACGTGGACATTAGAGACGGCTGCCACAATGAAGAAAAACAAGAGTCAGTCAGCTCTTTTTAAAAAGATTATATATTACAGAAACAAGAGTTTTTCATAAAATTACTTACAGACATCATAAAATACTTATTTCTCTTTTCAGCACCATTTTCTTTATGTTGAAACGTCTTCAACACAGTAAAACAAATAGTTGAGGTCTTTCTCTCTGAAGGAGGAGTTCTTGTTTTGTTTTGGGATTTGACTGTCCCTGCCTGGTTCGTCACTAAATTAGAAGAATTACAAATAAACAAAACCAGAACTTTGTTATGAAATCATCCCATAAGTTCAGGAATCGGTTTTCACTCCATCTCATCTGACAAATGTTTATCCCCTCCAACTCGTAACCTCTCTCTCCCCTGAAGTGCTCTCTGAAATTTAACTTAAATTAAGGTTTTGTTCAGTAAATTTGGAGCCTCGGTCTCTGTAAAGCAACAACCCGACACCAAAACACGCAGAGCCAAACTGCAAGGAAACAGAACCGTGACAGAACTGGAGAGTCACCATTTAATCATCACAGTGGAACAAACTTTAACAGCACAGATGATGAAAACACTAGAAAAAGGGAAGTTACAATAAGACACGGCCACAGATTCTTTGGTTGTACAAAAGGCGTTTGGTCAGGGTGTGAACAGAAGCTGGAGCCGACTGCGAGTTTATAACATTTAAATCGATTGCTTCAGTCAAACACACCACATCAGCTAGAAATAAATGTACGTTCTTATTTTAATCTCAAAGCACCCTGTTTGTTTTAAATAAATACAATAGAATATCACTATTTCTGTACAAATGTATTGTAATGCACATTTCCCTAGTAAGAAGCTTTGTTGAATTGTAAAGAGACTAAAAATCGTCCGTTTTGTAGAAGTAGCACCGTGCCACACAGTTTCATTCAGTAAAGTGTGCATTTTATTCACCGCTGCAGAACAAAAGGAGTTTTAAAATACACAGAAAAAAGTTTCAAGAAATACTGCAGTGGTGTCTGCTGGACATTTAGATCAATAAATTTAAATCAGCAGGTGACGGAGAGTGATTTAGAGCACAGCTTAAACAAATAACGGTTTTCATCTCATCTTTTCTGTTTGTCCAACGCTTTTAAAAAAAAAAAAAAAAGATTCTGCCGCTTTCAAAGTGAGAAAAAAATGGCAGTTAAAAAAAAACATAAAAGTTTTAATTCTCAGCTTGAGCTTTAAATCACATTTTAGACAATAGAAATAAAAGAACTTCATTGAAAAGAAAAAGACGGCTGAAGACAATAAAGATGATTTAGATGAGACACCTGCTGGTTTCAGGTGGTCCGTCCCCTGTTTGGGCTCTGGTAGAAACTGGTGGCTTTTTTTTTTTTTTGTTCCTTTAGGTTTGACAGGACGTGAGGTGAACGTTACTCTGAGCAACATGACTAACAGGTCAGTGGGTGTTTTTATCTAACATTTAGGATTTAATTCAAATTTGTTTAATGAATAAAACTCTTGTTTCAAAGATTTGTAACTTTCTAATGTTAAAGACAAAAGAGAAGATCCACCAGACGTTAAAAGCTGTGAACCAAAATAAATAATTTAACTAAATTGAAACAGTAGAAAACTTTATTCTTCCAGATTTATACACCTGACTGTTGATCATGTTGCAGCTTTATCCAGGATTTAAACACGTCAGTGACCGTTTTTTAGAGAAGAGGGGGAGGTGGAGCAGGAGGTACGAGTGGAGAAAGGTGTCAGCGGAGGGGAGTGAGATGGGGGGGGGCGGGGTTGGAGACAAGGGGCTTCAGGCTCCTTAAATGATCGTTTTATTACAAAAAAATAAGTTCACGTTTGTTTTTATTTCTCCTTCCTCGCTGTTGCTCCCAGTCGGTGTTCTCCTCTTCACAAGTTTTTCATTTTTCCTCTTGACCTTTAAGTCCATTCGCTGCTGGGAGGATGTTGCTTCTCCGAGGCGTGAGTGTGTGTTTGTCTCACAAAATAACTCTAAGTGTGTCTGTGTGTTATCATTTACAAGTTAATTTACAAATTACTGAGCCTGCATGTGTGTCGTGTGTGTGTGTTTGCTTGATGTTCTCTGAATAAAGTGTGTGTCTGTGTGTGTTCAGCCTTGGAAACAGACAGGTCCCACTTCAAACCCAAACTGCTGGTTGCTCTCCCCAAAGTCTGACACCTTGATGTCCAGCAGAGGAAGATGCTCCACCTGTGGTGAGTTGATCTCCAGGACCGTCCTGTCAAAGCCTTTACGATACTGTAAAACACACACACACACACGCACACATCAGTGACAGGTGAAACTCGGTCACACGGCCGATGTAGAAGTCGTGGACTCACGGAGCAGCCGTCGATCAGAGCTTTGATGTAAGGGTTGGTCTCGTAGCTCAGCTCTTCGTCGTTGGCTCCTCTGAAGTGCAGCGCCCTCTTGTGGTTGTTCTTTGCGCTTCGGTCGGCCCAGGCCACCGAGCGGTGGCAGTGGTAGGTGAGGTTCTGTCGGGCCTGGACGCTCAGGAGGCGCAGGAAGCCCAGCTGGACCACGCCCACGGGCTCGCCGTTAGAGTCCACATAGGAGAACTGAGAGGGTGAGCAGATAAAAGAGGAGGTAAAACAAGAAGGAGGTGAAAAAGTGACAATAAGGAGAGAAAGTTACAAAATGTGTTGTAACTAAGAAAAGTGAAGGACTTGAACTATATTTATGTGAAGAGTTACTGACCTTACTGCCAGTGGTGAACTGACTGTACCACGATCCTGGAGTCTCTTTGTCCCAGGAGCTCAGTTTTACCTGTCACAAGGTCCACACAACAAATTATTTAGAGCAAAACATTAAAACAACTTGTTTTAGAAAACCATTCATTCTACACCGATCAAGTTTTATTTTAAATCTAAATTATTAATTTACACTTTTTTTTTCACAAACAGGATGTTTACAAACATCCTCATGTTGTCAGTAACTTTACAGGAAATAAAATTGCACTTGATTGTTTGGACTGACCGTGTCGATGCCTGCTCTGGGGTACAGGCACGTCTCTCCTGTAGTGAAATTACAGAGGACCTTGAAGGCATCTCTGGAGCAGCCCTGGTTCGGGTCAATCCAGTACTCTCCTGTAGAAGGAAAGTTGGATTAAAAAACCTGTAAAACTCTAGTCAGTCTGTTTGTGGCTCTTGTTTGTGTTTTCAGATTTTAGTGATCAACTTTTAATTTGATGCTCACAGGTTTTGCAGTAATCAAACGTTTTTAAAGCCTAACGGATGAATAAGAGTAAATGTTTGGATCGTGTTCTGTACCATCTTTAAGGTCTGGCTGGCTGAGGTGCAGGTCTTGGCAGGTCCGGGCTGGGCTCTCCTGGGTGCCCAGAGGGAAACGCATGGTCTCGATCTCCTGTCGAAGTGAGTCGAGGGAGCCGAAGATCTCCTCCATGCCTTCGCTGCCCATCAGGAACTCTGTGCCGGTGGCGTCAGATGCCGGCATGTCGGGGTCGAACTCCGGCAGGAGCTGGCTGGCATCAATGGAGCGTTTGGACTTGGGACTTCTCTGGATGGGCAGAGGCTGAATCACCTCACCAGGCGGGCCCTAAGACAGAAGTTTATATTTTAATTCATTGATGTAACAAGTAAATGAATTAATTCAATTTTTAGTTTTTTAAGGAACTTACAGGAGGTCCAGCAGGTCCTGTTGAACCTTTTTCTCCCTTTGGACCAGCTCCTCCCTAATAACAGAAATGGATTTTTTTTTAGAAAGAATTATGTGTATTTATAAAATAAAATACTGCCTCCTTTTTGTAGTAAAGTATTTAAAAGTATTGTTTACTTACAGATGAACCCTTTGCTCCTTTGACACCTTGAGGACCCTGAAAAACACAAGATTAACATTTTAAATGATTTTAAATGATAATCAGGTGGACATATAAAAACAAATATTTCTGGGACAAGATAGTGGAGGAACTTACAGGAAGGCCAGGAGGACCAGCAGGGCCGATGGGTCCAGTTCCTCCAACCATCCCCTGTAACAAAACACATGTATTATGAAAATAAATTCATAAAGTGTTGGACCGATGCTGGTTGAGCTCCTATTGATGACAAACTAAACTTACAGGTTCTCCCTTGGGACCGGTGGATCCATGAGGCCCAGGCAGACCCCGGTCTCCCTTTTCTCCCTGCTCTCCTGGTGGTCCAATCAGACCGATGAGACCTTGGTGTCCCTTCTCACCCTTTGCACCAGGATCTCCACGCAGGCCAGCCAAACCAGGAGGCCCCTGGATACAAGAGGAGAGGTGGTGGAGATGAAAAACATGGACGATTGAAGAAACCAATCAAACTGTAAATTAAGGTTTAGAGTTAAAAGTGTCTTACGATAGGTCCAGGTGGTCCATTTTGTCCAGCAGGTCCTGGAGCTCCTTGCTCCCCCTGAAACAGAGCAGGTTCAGTAGGT
This sequence comes from Simpsonichthys santanae, assembly GCA_031762415.1. Classification (NCBI taxonomy): domain Eukaryota; kingdom Metazoa; phylum Chordata; class Actinopteri; order Cyprinodontiformes; family Rivulidae; genus Simpsonichthys; species Simpsonichthys santanae. The sequence goes on along the minus strand of JARVLU010000583.1, from coordinate 26,380,591 downwards.
GGTCTCCAACACACCTGCTTCCTGAGGTGTAACTGGATTTATCTGTACAGAACTCACCACTGATCCTGGAAGTCCTCTCAGACCTTCTGTTCCTGGTTTTCCTGGTTGACCCTGTGGACCAACAGGTCCGGTCCTTCCTGGGGGCCCGACTGCACCTGGATCTCCCTGTGAAAGATGATGTCATCTCCAATTACATTTATTAGTTTGCATAAATATAAATGTTGGGGAGCACAGACATCAGAGAGTAAAATAACAACAACATTAACAAAATTAACAACAAAAAAAAAAACTTTTAAAGAAAAACTTGTTCCTAAGACTAAATACAAAAACTCAAAATGTATTTTTAATTTTGAAAGTTTTAATCAAGTTATACTGAAGTTTGATGAAATATGTAATTCTGCTGTAACTAGAACAGATTTGATTTTAGCCTGATTATAAAACCAGAAGACTTTGAATACTTCAGAGTTTTTCACATCCTTTGTTAAATTTGTTCTTACCTTTGTGAAGCTGTTACAGGGATTTATATTTGTATTTTGAAGGTAGAAACATAAAAAAAGGTAATAATGGCTCAGGTAACAACTGAAAATAATCATCCTCACTACTTAGTCTAGACCTTGGGACTGAGTTGTTTCCTTTAAGTATAAACTTGCGATTAACATGGAGCGTAAAGAAATATGAAAAAATGAACTAAAGGCTCTGGACTCACTTTGGTTCCCTTCTCTCCTTGGCGTCCCTCAGGTCCTCTTGTTCCAGCAGGGCCCTGGCAAATAAAATATGAAAATGTGTAATAACTATAAATACTGAATAAGCATGAATACATTTTATATATAAGTTTAATATAAACTTAATTTACTACAAAGATTGAATAAATGCGTAATGGTAAAATATAACCAGAACTCCATGGCAGAACTGGGTTTTCAAATGTTCATGGGAGCTTACTCGTTTTCCTGGTGGACCAGGTGGTCCATTCTCACCAGGAGGTCCTGGAGAACCCTGCAATAAAACAAAGCGATAATATGACAAGACTAAAACTTATCAAAATGCTGAGTTTGGTGTCATTTTACTTACAGATTCTCCTGGTTCACCATCCTCTCCTCTCTCTCCCTTGGCTCCATCTTGACCCTGGAAGCAGCAACAGTTTGGATAAGGTTTTTAATGTATATTATATATATACTGTATGTATGTATGTATATTATATATATACTGTATGTATGTATGTATGTATGTATGTA